>PVIA01010302.1:0-52952 GCA_004024845.1 Tonatia bakeri | reverse complement strand
ATGACCACACCCCAGAGGTTGGCTGCAGAGCTGTTGCTATGCAAAACAGCTCTCAATGGGCCTGCTCCATTTGTCTCCTTCCTCCACCCACACCTGGGGGTGGGGGAAGGACATCCTAGTATTTTCTGAACACCTTGAGTTCTGGACCCCATTTTAAATGTCCATTTGGGGTCCCCCCCCTTGGCCGCACCCTGTAACAGTCCCATCCAGACACCCACATGTGCAAAGGTGCACACACAAACAGAAACCCTGAGGGTTTGCTCTTCCAACCACTTTTCCAGTTTTCCTCCCACCCCTTCTCACACCACCCCTGATCTTTTTATATCTTCTTGGGTAGCCAAATGTCCTCTCCTCCTTTGTCCAAAACTAAAGACTCCTCTCTAAGTCACATGTCTTATCTATTCCCTTGTTCATAGCCAAGGATTCTCAGGACAGCTTTGCACAATAAATACTTCCTCACACAGCTCATGGATTTTTCCCACGGTGTAAATGACTGGGAGAAGCAGAAGCATCGCTCATTACTGACAGGAAGGCCACGAAGACCTAGAGAGTAATAAATGCAGAGCAAACACTCCATGTATGTTTGATACACTCTGACCAAGCTAGCAAAAGAAAACCTTAAGAGTTTCTCCCTGGTCCTCTTCAAAAATATCAAAAACTAAATCATGAAAAACAATCTAATTAGTAGAGATAGTTGTATTATTACTGGAGGGCTAGGGTCTCTTGAGGATATTTGAATCCACGTAACCCCAATCTCCATGATCCTCCTGGGTCCTTGGTGGACCTTACAAAGTATCCCCCCACTCCTTCTTCTGCAAATAGAACATTATCAGGAGGGCTGGGGTCCAAGGCTCCAGCCCCTCATCACCTGGTCCCCCATGCACTCCCAGTGAGGGGTCTAGATCAGGGACTGATAAATGAGACTTCTGATAAGGTTTTGACCATTCCACAGAACAGAGGAGTCAGAACCTTATAATTACATACACAATAGCCCTTAATGGAGGGGAAACTCCCCAGTGAGCCACCGAAACCTTTATATATCACCAACTTGGGCAATTATGTACTGTTCTGCAATTAAATTCACTCAGGAAAGTGGAATCATTACTGTGAGGAGTAGCTAACCAGAAAAGGGCGAAAGTCTGCTTTCACCATATGGCAGGCAATTCCCAATGATGTCAACAGAAAATTGCACATGAGTAACTGTGAGGCAAGGCTCGTCCCTGGGAGAGGCTCTGAAGTTTTATGATCATAAAGGGGAGTGGTGAACTGTCAGAACGAAGCATGCCTGTACAAAACCATCATTTTCACACAAACATTAAGAGGCTTTCTAGGTCAAGTTGACCAATACCACACAGTTCATTATAGCTTATTCTTCTATTCTGTCCAGTTTTTAGGGGGAGAGAAGAATGGTCAGCAAAAAAAAAAAAAAAAAAAAGTCTAATTTCTTTTTGCACATTGAGATTCTGACCATAGAAAAGAGACACTTAAGAACAGTATGTGTTTTTAGTTAGTGAATATAGATCTTCAACACACTGTAAATCATGCAGAAGAAATGCACAAGGTTTGAAATACAAACGCTATCATGATAGGGTCTGTGAAGAGGTTATTGATAAGATAGAGAAGTAACATTAAAAGCACAGAGCATACCTTCCATTCAGTGCTGAATATTCCTCAGCAAGGAGGCAAAAGGACGTTTCAGATCCCACCTTGTCATCATCCTTTCTGCACACAGCCCCTCAGGCCTGAGGGTGTCAAACTGGCATTAGGTCACTGAGTAGAGCCAAACAGCCCTGGTGCAAATGCTAGCCTGGGTCAGATCCCTCACAACATGTTGTTAAGAGCATGCAGTACCCAAAACAAATAAAATCATCATTCCCACCAAAACACTCCCAATGTTCACCCATTTGCATGAAGTAAAGCCCCTCCTTCTAAGGGTCAGTTTTGTAAAGGATGATGTGGGTGATACATTCAGAGAGGAAAGACATGGTGTCTTGTTCTTGCTTTATCCCTATAGGCTCTTAGGATGTGTGTTATTGCCCTATCAGTTGCATAAGAAGGTGGGATGCCAATGAGAAAACAAGTGGAAGAGAACACAGTTGAGCAGAAAAAGATGGGAAGTTCAGGAGGTTCCTCCACTGGGCTCACCATAGCATCGCTTGCTTGGAGGAGAATGAGCCAAGCAGGGGTAGTGGCTGTAAACAGAACAATCTCAACAACAATAAAAACAATAGCTAGCATATCCTGAGTGCTCTCCCTGCATGTCAGGCACTGAGCTAAGTGCCCTGCATGCATCATCATCCTGCATCCTCTCAAGTACCCCATGTAAACTTCACCCCCTCAACTTCCCTGTGTTGTCCACAGTATTGTTACTTCCATTTCGCTGAAGAGGAAAGTGAGTTGATAACGTAGGAAAAGTGCCATAAAGGATCCTTTAGGAGGGGATGGGAATGGGCAGGCAGAGTAAAGAACGGTCATTGTGTAGGGAGTCTGGTCAAAATTTGCAAGGGAGGGGATAAGCCCACAAGGTGAACAAAGGCAGATGAGCAGAGGCAGGTGGTACAAGGGATCCCAGCAGAAAGGCAGGGTCCAGGGTCAATTAGCAAATGAGTCAACCAGAATTGTGGTCTATGTTAGCAAGCTCTAATCATAGGCACAGAAAAACTTTTATCGAACAAAGACTCTTTTCATAGTTGCTGCCACATGAGCTTCATACAAAGACCGTGATGGACAAAAGCTGGGAAAGAAGCTCGGAAAGTGCTTTGCTTTCACTCACATTGCTGGGAATGCATGGAGCCATTCACTCAAGGCACTATTAAAGCACAGCCTGCCCCAGAGTTTAGGGCTGCTTAACCACTGCCAAGTTCATACTTTCTTAAAATGTTCACGTTTCAACCATTTTGGGTATAAACCCAAAATCTGGTACAAGTCCCAGAGTCTGAGTGTACCCTACAGGACAATTTTTACTCATGAGAGGGAAGACTATGTCCACAATGGGTTAGACTGTTCCAGTGAGTGACCTGTGGTGGAAGAGGAAAGGATGGCCAGACTTAAAGGACAAGACAGGGGTCAACCCATCAAAATAAAGGAGTGAGCCACGAGGCATGCCAGGCCAGTGCTCACATCACAGAAGATAGATTATAAATCGGTGAGTTGGCATGAAGCAAAAAGTCTGGCCTCCAGCTGGGCATGGCATCCATGAAAAGTCTCAGCTGAACTCTGGCTGAAGTTGTGTAGTGAACAACTTGCCAGCAAGAAACTGCCTGTTGATAGGAAGGAAGGAGCTCCGCGTCGTGCCAGAAGTGCTTTCCCCGGGTGCCCACATGCTGAAATTACAGACAGACCCTTGGAGCTTCCCTTGAATCATTATCCCCTCAGATGGCCAACATCCAACTCAGTATCTTTTTTTCCCCTCCAATACTAAACACCTTTCCCACTTAATCCAATGTAATATGATCCCTGAGGCCTTATTCGAATGCTCCTCTTTAATTCACTCCCAGACCCTTTCCTGGGGGTCAGACTCTTTGAAGCCGGTCCAGAGATCCAGAGCATTGTGTTATCAAAAGCTTCCTCCCAGCGACGTGTCCCCACACTCTCACAGGCTGCCAACCTCCGTCTCACCTGAGATACCGGTAGATACCCTCATTCAACTCTCAGGGTTAATTAACAGTTCGCTTTCTAGTCTCTTTGCCAATTTAGAAAGAATGTTCTTTCCAGTTCCTTTTGACTTCCCTGCTTCTATTCTCTCCTTTCGGCAAGAAGAGAGATTAAGGACTAACGATGTTTTGGTGCCACTAAGAATGAGGAAACCCTTTGGTTAATTTTTCTAAAGATAAGAATGTCACCTTACTTTCAGATAAGGGAACAGAAAGGTTGTCCAGCCATTGCAACCAGAACGGTGATGAGTAAATGAGAAAGCAGGGAGTCCACAGCAACTGCGCCCCGGTCTGCAGCTCCTTCCTGGGTGCCTTTGCTGCAGGCTCTCCTGAAAGCATTGGTTTCTTTACAACAGAATGTCTGAAAAATAAAATGAAGCAAGAATTTCGATCGCATGGTTCAACAAAGTTTGTGATAATAGACTACAGAGCCGGGTTTAGAGTAAAAGGAGAGAGGCCGCTTCTGCCCTGAACATTGCTGGGGAATTAGAAATTTCCATTAATGAAATGGTTTCAGTTTTCAAGAGTGGACACGTGCAATAAAATGGATGATTAATTTTCAGATAATTTACCTCTTTTTAAAATGCTACCACTTAAACCATACTTCACCTCATTTAATCATGTGTTGGTGTTTCAAAAGGCACTTCAGAATCTAGTGTGGTTGAAGGTCTTCACTCTGAATTAGAAATCTAATTCCATCGTAGACTTGCCTCTAGCCCTAGTTTTTTTTTTTTTAATTAAAAAAATAGTTGTTACACAGTTCCCTACTTTTTTCAATTAGAAAATAGCTGTTATACAGTATTATATTCGTTTCAAGTGGACAACATAGTTATTCAATACTTACATATCTAAGGAATTGATCACCATGTCTGGTTTCAGCCCAGCAGCCAGAGTGCTCCTTTTATTTAAAAAGGGACAGCTTGGCCCTGGTCAGGTAGCTCGGCTGGTTAGGACATCATCTCGATATGCCAGGTTAAGGGGCTTGATCCCTGGCCAGGGCACATATAAGAAGCAACCAATGAACACATAAGTGGAACAACAAACTGATGTTTCTCTCCCCCTTTCTCTAGCTCCCCCATACACACCGCCTCTCTAATTACTTAGTCAATTAAAATGAAATGGGACAGCTCAAGTCACTCTGCTTAAAATCCTCCAAAGTTCTCCCTTTATTAGTCAAAGCAAAACCCAAAGTCCTGATGCAGACATCCCAGGCCGCACAGTCGACCCCCGCCTCCTTACCTCAGTCAGCCATGTGCAGTAGTCGTCATCACTATCCCCATTTTGTGGATGAGTACACTGGGGAGCAAAGCAATAAGGACTCCAGACCCACACATGGAGAGTAATAGATGTGAGCCTGGGTTTCTCTGATTTCAAAGCTCCTGTTCTGGACTGAGCTACTCACAACAAACACTAAACAGTCTTCTTCCCTCCCTCTCTTCCTCCCTCCCTCTCTCCAGGCCTCCTACATCCTGCAGTTACTTCCACGAACTCCTCTGCTAGTTTGCATTCACTAGTCCCTCCAGAGAATGCTCTTCCCCAGGTTTCAGCGAGGTTACTTCCTCACCTCCTTTAGATCTGGACGCAGATAACTCCTTAGCAGCCAGGGCTTCTCAACCTTCTCCGACCCCCTGCCTAAAACAGCAAGCTCCTCCCCTGACACACACGGGCACTCAGTCCTTACCTCCTCCATCCTGCTCACTCCCCCTTGTCGCTCACCTAAGATTGCATCCTTCTGTTGTTTATTGCATGAATTTCCCCCATGAGGGCAGGGCTTTTTCTATTTTGTTCTTTGCTGAATGCCAGCATGTGCCTAGAACATGAATATTTGTTGAATCGTTAATGCATATGCCTGGTATATAAAAGTTGATTGAAAAATTACAGTTCTGGCTTACTTATTCAGACTGATTGATCCCAGGCCTGGGAAACGTCTGAGTGACTCAGGAGACATGATAGATGATTCTAGACACTCAGCTGCCACTAGCTAGCTGCATAAACTTCAGAGCCCAGTCTCACTTCTGTTATAAGCACCAGCCGATTTATATTTTAATTGTGTATTTACTCATCAACCTTCCTTAGACAGAGAGTTCCCTGGTGGCAGGAGTTACATTTTTCATAGTCAACAGTCATTTGGTAAATGGTTACTATGTGTCAAGCACTAGGCCAGACACTCAGGATATAGAAATAAAGGGCAGTGTTGATCCAAGGCTACTGCACGCCTTTGAACAGGCTGGATGGACCACGAACATAAAGTTGTGCAGTGCACAACCCGCAAAACGGTATGTAACAGCTCCGTAATGATGATCAATTCATGACCAATTCCAATTGGCCATACCTTCCAATGTCTCTTATATCCTTTAGCTGCATTGCTGGTGTCCTAATTGATATCTAATTAGCCTAATTAAACAATCTTCCTTGATTATAGTTTTATACACCTTTGACAGCCATAAAAATGTGCCTTGCAGATCTTCAACTGCAGAGACTGCCATTGGCCAAGGGCTTCCACTGCTTGAAGGCTCTGAAATCCATTGCCCGATCTGTGCTCCCAGGGAATGGCTGAGCATGTCAGTCACTGCACCAGGAAACTTGTGTCTAAGGAGGGTTGACAGTTAAATATGCAGGCCCATTCCTGAGAGGCATACTCCTCTGGTGGCAGCTGTGGTTTTAGGATGCCCTGAAACCCCTTCCAAACCATCATGAGATTGCATAGCAGCTGTCTAGGACAGTGTCCCTATACCTACCTCTTCTCTGTCCTTGGCTCATGGTCAGGTTTACCTTGAGGTCTGAAGTTCTCCCAGGCTTCTTCAGCTCCCTTACCAGAAACTCACAAGTGTTTCCCCTAGTAAAGTCCTTGCACATTTAATCCCGTCTCCACTTCTGCTTCTTGGAGGATCTGAACTAATGCACCCCAATCTTAACTCCCCAACTCTAGTTTCAATCCCCTACAACACGTCCCAAAAGAGAGTGAGCTTCCAACAGGAAAATTAGATTGTATTTTTCACCTACGCCAAATTCTTTGCTTGCTGTCCATCACTCATAATTTTAAACTCCAACCCACTGGGAGTATCTGAGGCCCTCGAGGCACAAGCCCTTGATGACTTTTCCAGTCCTTCCCACCCTCTGCTGCCTTGCATTTTATGCTTCAGCAGCTCCAAATACTATAGCTCCCAAAAGGGCCATGCTGCCCCAGGCTGCTTTATTTTCTGCTTGCATTTTTTCCTTTACTGAAAAGCCACCCTATCCCAACTTCTTATGGCCCATACACACACATGCACACATGTATACACACATGCATGAACGCAAGCATGTTTAAGACTCAGCTGCAGTGCTGTGTGCTCCTTGGAGCCCTCTGCACTCACTTCAAACTGACTCAGGTCCTGAGCTCTGAAATCTGGAGAAGCCTCCTTTCCAGAGCCCCTCACAGCAGCATTTAGAGGCTTCCCCCTTACTTTTCTCCACTTTCAGGAGAGCTCCTAGAAGGTACAATAACAATGAAGGGATCCCAGTGGGCTAGCTGCTCAGCCCCCCTTTCCCAGGGGCTGCTCCACCATCCCAGTCCCCAGGATGACTTTCCAGTGCCCAGCCACAGTATTCAGTATGACCTGGCTCTCTTCACCGCAGTTGAGGGAACCAGATGTGGGCAGCAGCGATGAAACCAGTTAGTTTCCTCTCCAGGAATTTGGATTTTGAACCACACTATCTTTGTATGGCTGGATCTGCAACACCACCTCCTACCATTTGCGTGAATAACAGAGAAGAGCAAAGCCAGCACACAGACAGGAGCAGAGATAAAAGGTGGTTCTCATGCCTTGCTGCTTCCCCCTTCCCCACCCCCTTCCATTCCCCCTTACCATGGTGAGATACCTGTGTCCTTATCAGAACCTGCTCTTTTCTGTTAAGCTAGTTTGAAAAAGCAAGCCATCACACTCATCTCTGCATCCAAAGTTCCTGACACATAGTAGATACTCAATAAATGTTTGGAATAGAATGAACAAATGAATGAATGAATCAGTGAATGAGTAGTAGAGAGTTCATGATGGAGGACCATGATGCCTGTCATTGACAGACTACAATACTGTGACTAAGAGACATTTGAAGACAGCTTTCTGTGACAAGGCAGTGACACTGGTATTAAGAGACCCAGGAAGAGACTCATGGTAAATGTCATAATGACAGTATTCCATGCACGCATGTGCTGGAGCACCACCCAGTTAGGAAATAGTTTCCAACCCTTCCTGGGTGTCTTAGAGCCAGCCTGCTGCTGGCTAGCAGGAGCTCTAGCTACCGCCCTAAGTCAGCAAACTCTGGTTAAGTGTGCAGGGTTTTGCAAAAAAGTTTGTCCTGAATTCCTAGTGCTGTGTCATGCTTGTCCCAGTGCCTATGCCTTCAAATTCAGTGACATGGTCTTTTTGGGGACAAGTGTCTTAGTAGCAAAGAGTAGTCTGTGCTGAAGTTGGAGGTCTCATTCTAGCCCTTAGGTGTGTGCCTGGTGGTGACAGCACCTGCCTCCTGTTGTGCTTGCTGTACACAGTACACAGGGTACTTACTACCTGCAAAGGGATTCACAGAGAGCCTGGCTCCTAGTAAGTGCTCAATAAAGATGACTTAGCCTGTCTCAGCCTATTTCCTGTCAGTAGACTGAATTAAATCAAATCAGATGCTTTCTAAAGTTCTTCCCATTCGAAACATCTATGATTTTTATCAGCCGTAGCACAGATTGGGGGCACAGCTCGGGGGCATTCTTGGTGTCACCCAATCAAGCCTGTGCCTAAATCAAAACCTGCCAAGAAAATAAGCATCCCATGAGGACTAAAGGAGCAGCATCAGGGATGGTGACAGTGACGGCAGTGTTCTTTTGAGCAGTTAATGGTCGTTAGCTGGTCTTCCAGGGTCCCCCGAGTACCTCTGCTGCTAATTAGGAAAGATGCGGCAAGAGGCGTCCTGGTCCCCAGGGCTCCCTCTTCATAATTTCTCATGACTCCTACTTCTTTGTGGTTGATGCTCCATCCCATTAGTGCAGGCTGCCCTCCTTATCTCTGATTGATGGATATAAAGTAGGACAAAGGCAGTAAGAGGAGCCAGCAAGCATGGGTCCCCAGGCAACACCTCAAGTGCCATCCCTGACACCTCTCAGCAAAATCTAGACACTCCTTTGGAGCCCTGAACTTGACCCACTTCATTCCCTCAATATTTGTGAAAGGCCTTTATATGTGCCAGGCATGTGTAACCAGGCACAGAACTTACAAATGATCAGTGTAACATAAGTGTTTTCATACATACATGAAAGTACATTGAAAGCACCTGGTGCTTCAGGGGAAAGTTTTAAAGGAGGGGATTTCTGATCAGGGCCCAGTGACTACTTGAGCACTTGGTGAAGGTCGCCATGTGTCTAACTCGATTGCCCAGTCCACATCTTTTTCTTCCAGTAGCCCTTGGAAAGTGAGGTCCCAGGACCCCTAGAACATGTACCTATATAAGTAATGACTGTAATGATTATTCTCCACTCCCCCCTCTAGATCCATTCTCCACTTTTCTCCCTACCTTCACCCTCAATATGGACTTCATCAATATGGGACTACCCTCAATATGGACAATATGGACTCCATCAAGGGGACCCTCTGACTGTCTTGAGTTGAACCAATAGGAATCACCAGATGCAGAAGACAGGGCATAAGGAGAGAGAGGTCAACGTGTGTATCCTCCAGCCTCCTCCCTGCTGGGCAATGGTTGCAAAATGCTGGGTCCTCCACCCAGGGCTGCACTCCTGTGGGGTGGCTCCTCCTATTGCATCAGCTCTGGCCAAGTTCCAGCACCACTCCCTTCCTCTGAGCCTTCAGGCCCAGGTTGCTACCTCCCTCAGGCCACCCCCAGCCCAGGGCACTTTAATGCCTCCCATTGTTCCCTTAACCTGGTCCCCACGTCTGTGGCTACTCACTTCTCTACATTAATAGCCTTGTCACAATAGTCTAGTCCCTTTCCTTTGGACTGTGCCATCTGTTTCCTGCCGGGACCATGACTGAGACAGATGTTTACATAAATACTTTGAGACTAACGGATTTAGATCAATCCCAGAGTTATTTCCCTAGTGGACACAATATTTTATAGAGGGTCTCATTTGTAAACTTAAGAAAGGATTTTACAAATGAATGTCTACGTAAACCTTCTTCAGTATCTTTTTCCCCTAGGAGGTTTTTAGGAAGCTCAAAATCCCTTGGAAGTTGATCCTCCTGGTTTTCTGATAAGAAATCACTGCTCAAAATTATTTAGTAACTGCAAATACTCCCAGGAACTAGATAGGAATGTCTCACTCAGGCATTCAGAGCCCATTACAATAAGGCACTGGCCTGCCTCGCTGGCTTAATTCTCCCCTCCCAGTCGGGGCCTCTACAGCCATAGCCCCCAGAGCACTGCTCTGTTCTGCATTCATTCTGGTTACTGCCCAGAATGGCTGGCGTACGCTGTCCCCTCCAACCACCCACCCCCCATTTCTCCTGTGGTTGAACTTCTTCGAAGCCCTGCTCAAATCTTCCTCCCAGTCTTGCCTTATACACTACTTCTCCCAGCCTTCCATTCCTCTCCTATCTCTCTCTACATGGGGTTATTTTCAAATTACACTCGGGCTCTAGCTGATGTGGCTCAGTGGGTTGAGCACCAGCCTGTGGTTAGAAAGGTCATTGGTTGGATTGCCAGTCAGGGCACATGCCTGGGTTGTGGGCCAGGTCCCCAGTGGGTGGTGTGCGAGAGACAATCGATCTATGTTTCTCTCGCACGTATTTCTTTCCCTCTCTTTCTCCCTCCCATCCCCTCTCTCTAAAATAAATAAATAAAATCTGTAAAAAATTAATGTGCAATACGTTGGCTTTCCGAGGGGTGTACAGGTCCATGCATTTTAACGCATGTATGGGTTTGTGTAACCACCAGCACACACAGGATACAAACAGTTTCATCTCCCACAAAAGCCCTTATGCTATCTCCTTAGAGCTGTGTGTGTATGTGTGTGGGGGGTATATATAGAGAGAAAAGAGACTTATTATAAGGACTTTGTTCACATAACTATGGAATCTGGTAAGTCACAAAATCTGCAGGGTGAGTCAGGCAACTGGAGACACAGGAGGGCTGATGGTGTAGCTCCCATCCAAAGGCCAGCAGGCTCGAGACCCAGAAAGAGCTGGTGTTTCAGTTCAAGTCCAAAGGCAGGAAAAAGCCTATGTCCTACAGTGGAAGCAGTCAGGCTGGAGGAGTTCTCCCTGCTCAGGAGTGGATCAGCCTTTTTGTTCAGGCCTTTAACTGGTTGGATGAGGCCCACCCACATTAGGAAGGACCATCTGCTTCTCTCAGATCACCAATTTAAGTGTTAATCTTCCCCAAATCACCCTCACAGACACCCCCATTATAATGCTTGACCAAATATCTGGGCACCCTGTGGGCCAGTCAAGTTGACACATAAAATTAAGTATCATAATCATATAAATAGAATAAAAAATATGTGAACTTTTGAGACTGCTTTCACTCAATGTAATACATTTGAAATCCATTCAAGTGGATATGGGTATCAATAGCTCATTTCTTGTTATTGCATAGTACAATCACAGTTTGGTTATGCATTGAAGAATATTTGTGTTCTTTCTAATCTGGAGCCACTATGAACACCCATGTACAGGTTTTTGTATGAACATACATTTTAATTTCTGCAGGATAACCTGGGGTAGGATTGTTGGGTCACATGAGGAGTGCATGTTTAACTGTATAAAGAACTGACGAAGTGCTTTGCGGAGTGCCTGTGCCATTATGCATTCCTATCAGAATGCCTAAAAGTTCTAGTTTTTTCTCATCTGAGGTATTTGCATTGTCAGTAATTTCCTCTTTTTAAAAAATTTTTTAGCCATTCCAATAGGCATACAGTGATATCTCATCATGCTTTTAATTTCCATTTCCCTAAATGGGTTAATGATCTTGGACATCTTTTCATATCTTCATTTGACTTCTGTATATCTTCTTTGGTGAAGTGTTTGTTCAAGACTTTTACCCATTTTCTAACTGGGTATGTTTTGTTTTACCATTGAATTCTGAGAGGTTTTTTTAAGGATATTTTGGACACAAGTCATTTGTCAGATATATGATTTACAAATATTTTGTGGTAGTTTTATTTTGTAGCTTGTCTTTTCAAATTGTATTTTTCACAGAGCAAATTTTTATTTTTAATGAAATCACATTTACCAATTGTTTTTTATGGATCATGCTTTAGTTGTATAACTAAGAACTTTTGACCAACCACATCACAAAGATATTCTCCTATGTTTTTTTTCTGAATGCCTTATAGTTTTGCATTTTATTTTAAATTGATTACCCCTCTAATTATGAGTTAACTTTTGTATGAGGTGTAAAGTTTAGGTGGAGATTTATTTATTTTCAGGCAGATGTCCAATTGTCCCCAAATCATTTGCTGAAAAGACTTCCTCACTGAATTTCTTTGAAGTTATCAAAAATCACTTGGCCATATTTTGTGAGTTTCCTGACCCTATTTTCTCCCGTTGATCTGTGCATCCACCCCTTTGCCAGCAGCACACTGTTTTGATTACTGTTGTTTTATGGCAAGTCCTTAACTGAGTAATGTGATTTCTTCCACTTTATTCTCCTTTTTCAAAATTGGCTCAGTTATTCTGAATCCTTTGACTTTCCATGGAATTTAAAATAAGCTTGTCTGTATCTAAAAAAAAAATCTCGCTTGGATTTGTATTGAAGTTTTATTAAATCTACAGATCAGACCTACATCCTGTGACTATGTTAAACTCATTTATCAGTTTCAGGAGGTTTTTGGTAGCAGTCTCTGGGTTTTCCGTGTAGAAAATCATGTCATCTGTAATAGAGACCATTTTATGTATTTATTTCCAGCTTTATTCTGCATGCCTTTAATTCCTTGCCCTTGTCTTAGTGCACTGGCTGGAACTTCTAGTGTGATGATGAGTAAGGTTGATGAAAGTGGACGCCCTTGTCTTGTTCTCAAACTTGGGGAGAAAGCATTTGTCTTTCACCACCAAATGTGATTTTGACTATAGTTTTTTGTTGATGCCCTGTGTAAGACTGAGGAAGCTCCCTTCTATTTAGTTTACTGAGAATTTTGTATCACAAAGAGAAGGTTTACTTTGTCAATGCTTTTTCTGCATTAATTGATATGATCCGGTGTTTTTTCTTCTCCAGCCTGTTAATATGACAGAGTGTACTGATGGATTTTGAATATTGAGCCAGCTTTGCATTTCAAGGAAATTCTCCATTTGATTATGGTGTCCTTTTCTTTTTATATATTGCTGAAATTGATTTGCTAACATTTTAGGAGGATTTTTATGCCTATATTTATGAAAGACATCGGTTTGCAGTTTTCTTTTTCTGTACACACTTCGCCATGTTTTGTACTAAGGAAATCCTGGTCTTATAAATGAGTTGGCAAATATTCCCTCCTCTCCCATTTTCTAGAAGCCATTATATAAAATGGATGTAATTTCTTCACATTTGTGGTAGTATTAGCCAGAGAAATCATCTGGTCCTAGTGATTTCTTTTTCAGAATATTTTTAACTATGAATTTAATTTCTTAAATAGTTAATGGTTCAAGTTACTTTGTATCTTGGGTACATTTTGGTAGTTTGTGAGTTTTTAAGCAATTGGTCCATTTCATCTAAGTTGTAGTATTGATGGGTGTAGAAATGTTCACAGTATGCCTTTATTATCCTTTTAACAGTAATACCCCCTCTTTTATTCCTGATTTTGGTTATTTGTATCTGTCTTATTTTTTCTTTGTCAGTCTTGCTAGACCCATATTATTTGACATCTCCTTTTACTTTTTGATGTTTCTTTCTCACTTCTTTGCATTGCAGTAATGTTGTCTCCAAGTACGTTTTATGCACTCCCCCAAGGTTCTTCCTGGGATCCAGGATAGAGCCCTACACACTGTTGAATAAATGATATATTTTAATTTTAAATAAGCGAAGCACCCATAGGCATCTCAGAATGCAGGTGTGACTCCCCAAGCTAGATTTTGATAGCACCTTTGTCTATTGCTGCCAATATATTTGCTTAGAAGAAGCAGCACCTGCTACTGGCTCAGAAGGGGAGTTTGTCACCTCTGTCTACTGCTCACACACACTGTCTCCTCTCAGCAGGAGCAGGTCTCCAGTGTACTGGTTGAGTAGAGGGACACTCACTGGGTCATTAGACTAGGGTATAAGATTTTCTTCCCCTTTTCTCTCGATATGGCATTTTGTCTCCCTTACTTCCATAAGTCTGGGAAGGAAAGAGGGGGTTATGGGAAGCTTCTGTTTAGGAATCACTCAGCCCAGAGGAGCAATTTTTTTTACCTATTCTGGGCTTTTCTGGGTTCTCTCTCTCTCTCTCTTTAGAACAAACCATAAACCAATTCATACAAGCAAATGACAGACAGCTCAGTGAACTCCAAACCATATTTCCCATAAGAGCTGTCACAAAGTGATCAACAAAATTTTAAAGCTCAATTTTAAGTAACCCATCTTAAATTTCCCTCAGCTTTTTTGAAGTACAGAAGAAATAAAAAGTTAGGAAGCATCCCTACAGTGTCCTTTTCAAAGGCTTGATCAAGATTTACTAAGTTTTAATTACACTGCAGCACATACTCTGATGAATACCAAACAAGTCGCAAGCGTGGTCAACCTTGAGAGTATCCGCACTGGCATGAAGACAATTAGACTTGGCACCAGTGCTTAAAATTCATCTCTCTCACTTATGTGCTGTATGATTCAGGCTCTCGATATGTGGACAAATTATTAAGAAATCTAAGGCTCATAGAAAAATCTGTGATAATGGGATGATAACTCCTTCAGGGTGTTTTGTGATGACTTGGGTGAAGGCAGTTGGCACAGTGTTGGCTACAGAGGTTCCTTGGTCAACATTGCCTGGTCATGTAGAGACTTGTATCAATAATCTTACTACCTAGTTAGAAAACTAAAAATTAAATGCATAAAACATGGAAAAAATAACCTGAAGTTATGCACTGGCCATAATATAGACTTTATATTTATGTTATGAGTAGAATATTTTTTTAAAGCATCACTTGTAGAGAAAATTTGAACAAGAAACACATTGGGAGGAGGAAAGACATCGACTTGGTTTGAAAAATGGGCACAGTTTGGACTGGCAGAGAGAGAGCAGTGAGCAGTAGAACCATCACAAGTGAAGACACAACACAGAAAAGGAAGTGCCACAGCCAACACCCATATGCAAGCCTTCAGATGCCATCATGAGTGGAACCAAACAGAATTAAAACAGTGTGTGAAACCTAAGCACTACTTGGCCTCTAGCTGTACCCTTAACTAAGCTCCATGCCTCATCACACCAGCAATGACACACACTCAGATTCCCAGCATCGTCCTCTCTGGCAGAGCCTCTCCAAAATTTCTGGCAGAGGAACAGCCAAGAGATACAGTCAGCAGGCAGCCACATGCAGAGCATCTGCCTTAACTGCGAGCCTTCTTACACCTCAAACTCTCATGTTCCCCAAAGGAAAGACTGCCGCCATTCTCCTCTTAGAAACAAGTAAGCTCAATACATACAGCCTGGAAAAAATTAGGCAATGGTCCAAGTTAGGTGATGGATGGGGTGTGCCGGCAAGTTGCCCTGTGCTGTTGCTGCACCCGGAAAACGTCTCCCTTGGTGCAGTGGTTTGTTCATGTCTCCAAGTGCCCCACTGGGAGCATCTTGTGGTGGGGACTGTCAACCGAATTCTTGATAAGTCTTAGTCATCAAGCTAGGAAACCTATTTCCTGCAAAGAGAAAAATGCCCTTTGTTAGAAAGTGAAGCAGAAAAGGTTTTATATTTTCAAAAGCACATTCAGAGCATTCTGTACCAGACAGCATGCTAAGTACTCTGCACATATTATTTCCCTTGATTATATGGTTTTAAGAGGTTGGTAAATGTATGCATAATTTACAGGTAGTGAAACAGATTCCACTTGGAGGGGTGACATCACAAAACTGGAAGCCGGTACAATAGGGGTTTGGCCGTAGGCGTGTCTGAGTCAGAAGCCTGTTCTGATCACGCTAGATGCCAAGATGAACTACGTGGCCTGAGAAGGATCCTGCAAGTTACACTGTGCAGGTCCAAGTCCGCCCTGTTTGTGAAGCTTGGGGCAGCGATCTGTAAGATTCAAAGGGCAAAGAAATAAGTGAAAATCACGTGCAAACAGAAGCACAGGCAGGTGTGGAGGACTTGATACACACAGGGGGGTTGGTGAAAGGGTTGTGAGATATCATTTCTTAACATCATTAGACTTCGTTACTGATGCCTCACAGTCCTGAATTTTATATTTATTTGTGGCTTTTTATTAAATACCATCTTTTTTTGATATGAAAGTCATGCTGACAAAACACGATTGATTAAAGTTTCTAATTACCTGTCATCACAGCATGACCAGTGGCAAATGGAATGCATTTTCTTTTTTCTTCCAGAAAAAAAAAATAGAGAGCTCCCTAATGCAAGTCACAAAACTGCTCCGGTTCACTCAAGTGCTCAGTGAGAATATGCGTGGCAGGGCAATAAAATGGGTGGGCGATATCACGCACCCTGCCAGCAAAGCTGATTTTCCATGGAGAAGACAATCAGCTAGGGCCAAAAGTAAGGATTCCAGAAAGAGTCTCTAACACAGATGACTTATAGAATAATTATTCTTTTCTTATCTTTAATTTTGATACCTGGTATAACTGGGTTACAGCTGTCCTTCATATGGTAGCCACTAAAGAATCCTATTGAAATTCTATGTGAGTGTATTACTTACAGCAACACTAGCTGCTGTAACAAACTCTTAAATTATCGACGACCTAACACAAAAGAAATATATTTCTAATTCTAGAAACAGTCCAGTGCAGTCAGACCGCGAGAATTCCATTGTGGTCATCCCCTCAGGCCACAGAGTCCCCTCAATCCAGCCAGTGGCTGGGAGAAGGCACAGCCACTCTTCAACCTCCTTAGCCTGCACATGGTACCTGAGGCTCAGTCCAGGGCAAGAACCAGCCATGATGCGAATGGTGGCTGGGCACCCCATCCTCGGTAGAACTCTCACAGTCTTTTCGAGGCATCAAGTCTCCTTTCACTGCTGTGTCTTCTGGCCACCAGCATCCACTTGCCCCCTCTTCTCCATACAGGCATATATTTACCCTCTCCTTGGGTCTCATCCAGGGCTGCATCCAGTACATAATATAGGAACTCAGAATGAAGAACAGCCATTTCCATTTACTTTTTAAGAAGCTGTTTGTGATAGGGTAAGTCATGCATTAAAAAGGCTTATCTTCCCTCCATATACTCAATATACACAGTGGTGATAAAGCAGCGGCCAGAGAACCACAAAGAAAGAAAAACATCTCCCATTTTCTGTCTGCTGATGGGAAATACAGCATGCACCACTAACATCCTGTTTTATATATTTTTTTCCACAAGCTCTACAGCCTTAAAGACACCCGCGTTGTGCAGACAACAGTTTTTTGTTTGTCTATGGCATAGCATGGGTCTGCTCCTGTTCTGTCCCTGATAACAGTGTCCTGAAGGCCTGCCACCCACACACCAAGCCAATAGCATGCATTTAGGCTTTATCTAATAGCAGCACCCCTCGTCAGGGAGGGCCTGACTGGGGGAACATT
This sequence comes from Tonatia bakeri, assembly GCA_004024845.1. Classification (NCBI taxonomy): domain Eukaryota; kingdom Metazoa; phylum Chordata; class Mammalia; order Chiroptera; family Phyllostomidae; genus Tonatia; species Tonatia bakeri. The sequence goes on along the minus strand of PVIA01010302.1, from coordinate 35,645 downwards.
ACTGAGGAAGGCCTCTGTCCTCTCACACCTAGCAGAATTCTGGAAGTGTCCCGAACTGGTGCGAGGAGGAAGTCATCCTAGAGGTAGCACGCGTATTGGGCAGGCAAAGTGCAGAGTTTTGCAGAGTGTTTGTCATTAACTTCTTAAAAACAGAGGAGCTGTGAAAACTGTAGTCTTTCTTTCCGTCTATAGTTTTACCATTTTATAAGTATTCGAGGACTGATTAGAAACAAATGCAATCAGTGTGGTAACTCTCCTAGGCTATGTACGCCTATTTTGTCCCTTCAAAAAGCTTATATTTGTATCCTAACTCAGCTCCTCTTTACAAACCATTTTCAGAGGCTACAGTACCTTCTTTGACTTTCTTCATTGTGTCAAAGCTTTGTTATTAGGTCATGTCCGAACCCCTGATCTGCTGTCAAAAGTATCAATGAACAAGCTTGGTGAGTAAACCGAAAGACCAGAGTGCTGTCACACGGGGTCAAACACATGGGGTGTAGCTCAGCAGGAGCACCCAAATAATCCGCGCATGAGAATCACAGGTGCAGCTTAATTCAGCCAAGCACCCCCAGGTGCACATGTGGTGATATGCACATTTATTGCCTTTCATTTTGTGACAAAGGCTTCAGAATGCTGCAACATACACTTATAAACCCACTAGTTTAAGGAAAAAGTCTTACACATGAATTGGAAGCCTCCCAAGCCCCCGCCACCATTCCACAGTGGCTGAGTCATCCCACCCCTCCGTCTAGGCCCAGAGTCACTGATGTTTGTCAACTGGGGGTTCTGTTTCCCACAGGTGTCTTTATACTTCCTTATGCATATGTAACATATGGATTGGAATGAATTATAAAACATTATTCTGTATATATTTTGAGCCTTTAGTGATATATGATACTCATTCTTATACAACTTCCTTTTCTCATTCAACCTTATATTTGTAAGATGATAGATGCAGCTCTAGTTCATTCATTTTTCACTTTCATTTATTGATCCACAATATGAATATAACACAATTTATCTGTTCTTTTATTGTACATTTAGTTTCTTTCTAATTTGTCACGATTACATATATATCTGCTATGACTATTTTGTAGATGTTTTCTTAAGCCATCTACATTTTTAAGAGTTTCATAAGCATTCCGCTTTTCTACCCAGGGTCAAGAAATGATGAGCCAGTTCAAGGAGGGGTCTCAAAATGTGGTCCCTGGACAAGCAGCATTCATGTCACTTGGAAACTGTTCAGAAATGCAAATTCCCAGGCCTCACCCCACACTGACTGAACCAGGAACTGGGGACAAAGGATAGTAATGTGTATTTTATAAGACTCTGATACTTGCTAACATTTAAGTAGTACCATTTTAGTCCAGAATAATGATGCCTCTTGTTTTGCATGTCTCATAACCCAAATTAAAATATCTAAAATGTTTGTGCAATGGCTGCAACATTGAAACAAATTCAGAAACTCCCATTGACTGTTTCAAAGCACTATATATGCATTTTAATGAAATATACTAAGGTCTAAGGAGCAACTTTGAAAATCATAAAGCATGATATAAATTAGTAATAGTCAATGTAGCAAATTTGTTTCAAAACATTACTGTGTTACTTACTAAGTCACGACTCATGCATCTAAAAACAACAGCCAGAGAACACAGACATACAAGGGCATAAAGTCATTTCAGTCAAGTGTAAGTGTTTAAAAAAGCACTCAAGAGCATCTGAAGCATTAAATATATTTCTGAATGAGTTTCAGTATCATCACCCATATGGCATGGAATTTTTTTCTTCTGTATTTCAATGTGCACTCTCTCTTGCAGTTTGGCTGTCTGGACTACTTACAATTCCATACTCTTGGAACAAACAAACAAAAAGTCTTATCTCAGGATTTGTTGGGAAGGCATGGCAGCTTTCTGGAGTAAGATGAAGCAGTAAGGAGAACAGGGTGAGAACTGCCCATTCACTAGGCTTGAGGGGAAGGTGTCAGCCAGGTCAGCAGTGGAGAGTGTGCAAACCAGGTGTGGCCCAGTGCCAGCGGGCTGAGCATCTTCTCATCACGATTCAGGAACACAGTCGATGCCTTGCATCTTTGCTGTAGCTGGAGGTTCTCAGTGGGTGAATAAGCATGGCTCTTGATCATAAACACAGAACATGGATAGAGAAATTCAAGAATCAGTAGTAGTTTTCATCTAGGGTAGACTCTGATCAAAGGTCAGAAGGGAAACTGCCACCAGTGAAGAGTGACCCCATTCTCATTAAGGACAGGAGTTAGTTACTCAAAGGACTGAGCATGAGGAACCAGTAGAGCTCAAGTCCTAGGAAAGAGCATGAGAAAAAGCACAGAGATTCCATTAGCAAAAGGGAGGTGGTGTGACTCTGGCTTCAGGTGGGAACTGGGAAGAGGAGGAGGGCAGCGCTGGGACATCCCTTTAAGGATCAGGGCTGCCCAAAGAATACCTGAAAGGCAAGCCTTTAGATGGAGCATGTAAGTACACATGGTCTCAGTCGGGTTAGGCCCCGGTGTAAGGAGCTGGGGGAGGCGGATAATGGGATAATACGGAGAAACTCAACAGAAAAAAAAGAGAGGGGAAAAATTAAGTCAAATGTTTAACCCACTGGTCTATGCCTCTCTTTTCCCAAGGGATTTATGAATATAACGGTCCAATCCCCTACCTTTAGGGCATAAGGTGGGTGGGAAAGGAGCCTCCTGAACTCAGGTGGGCACAGTGGCGAGCCGACCGGAGGCAGGGAACAAGAAAGGCAAGTCGTGCTGTGGCAGTGGTATCTGTGTGGTGCCCAGAACACAGCTTAGTGCATGCAGAAATACCGAGGGAAACATGGGGCCAAGGAAAAGGCAGAGTCAAAATAAGATGGGAGAAGGGAGGAAAAACAGGTGAAGGATCCAGGAAGGTCAAGAGTGAGAAGTCAAAAAGACAAGCTGGCCGCAAAGCCAGCATCCACAGTGTAAGAGCTGAGTTTCCCCAGTGGAGCCAGACGGGATGGGCAGTATCCTCCTGAGTCACACGCAATCAATGGGGAAGGATGGGCTCAGAGATAAAAATCTTGGGCTCAGAGAAGCGAAGAGAATAGAGTTCTGACAAGAAGTGTTCTGTCCTACACCCTGCCTCTGTCTCTAGGCAGGCTTCGGCTCTCAAGTGATCCAGACAGGCACTAGACCTAGAAAATTGGATACTGCTGAAGTCTGACAAGGCTGAAAAAGCCAGGGCTTGTTTCACTAAGTCCTAAATAAACAAAGGGCTAACTCACAAAGCAAACTCTCACTCATTTGCAAATCTAATTTATGTAAAGCCACCAGTGACCAGAGGCAGATTTTATTACCACCTTTAAACCACTTTCTACTGTGACAACCTCAGAATCTTTGGGCTGCTCTGTTTGTTGAACTAAACTGAACCTGCATTAGAAGCCAAATGTTTGTGGTGAACTTTCTGAGTGCCAGGCCACGTGCCCGGAGGAGAACAAAGGTGAATTAGACCTAGTTCCTGTGTCCGGAGGAGGCAAGCATTGAGTAGGAGAGACAATCCATCAATAGATCACCCCAGACTCATGTGGTTAACCCAGTAAATGTTTATGTCAAGTTTGGGGTCTTCTTTCCATCCCTAACGGAGCTTCTGATTCTGTAGTGATTTCACCAAAGTGTCAGACAAACATGTGGAAACAGGGCAATTGCAAAAGAAGTGTTGATTACTACACTGAAGCCTTAGTCCAATACTATTTGCCTAACAACAAAACCAATCATGAATTTGGGTACCCTGTGGACTGCATTCAGTTAAGGAAGTACTAAGTGGACACATTTCAACCTGAGTCCTAGGTTAACTATTTTTCTCTGATCTTCACCATTTACACGTGGGGATTGTCAAGAGACTCAGAAATGGGAACACTCCCTTTGTTGATGTAAAAAAAGACTCAGTTCTGTTGATTCACAGCATTTTCTTTAGTGTCATTCTCTGAAAACACACTTAAATTAAAAAATAGTTCTATTTTTTATTAAGCCAAATCGGTGTCCAATAACTGGCACCAATATATTTCCCCGTTACAATGCCTACATCTCTTATTAATGACATAGAAATGGTGGCAAGAACCAGACCCACTATGTGTCTAAGGCCATTGGATGGGAAGTGACCCCTTAACTTCAGTTATCACTTTATTTACCAGAAGTAAATACATTTAAAACTAGAGAGAGGTCTGTGTAGAAATGACATACCCTCAGATCATATTTCTGTGTTCCCAAGGACAGGGTTACAGTGCAGCTTCTCCTATGACTCTGAAGAGTAATGTGTCACATATGCACAAGGCTTGTCCCAAGCAAGCGAAGCAGAGCCAAGTTCAGAAACTTGACCCATTTCCCGAGGCTGCTGTCACAAGTTATCACAAAGTGGATGGCTCAAAACAATAGAAATTTACTCTCTCACAATTCTGGCCAGAAACCCAAAATCAGCACACTGAGCTAAAATCAAGGCAGTTGGCCACCTGTGAAGACCGTGGGATAGAATCTGTTCCCTGCTTCTTCCAGCTTCCAGTAGCTGACAGCATTCCTCAGCTTGTGGCTGCATCACTCCAATCTCTGCCTCCAGCTTCTCTCTTATAAAGACAGTTGTGATGGCATTTAGGACCTACCCACACAATCCAGGATAATCTCAAATTCCTTGACTTAGTCACATTTGCAAAGGCCCTTTTTCCAAATAAAATAACATTTACAGGTTCCAGGAATTAGGGCCTGATATCAGTGGGAGCCATTATTCTGCCCACCGCACCGAGTTCCCCATGAGGTTAGGCTGAGTTGGGACTTCACCAGAAATTAACCTGTGCTAGGACTCTCCCCTTTCCCTACGCGCTTCTGCCCTCCCTTGGCAGTTGCCCCTGGGAGCATGTCCTCCATCAATCACTTCCTTATTTCTGAGTCTATTCTTGGGCAATACGACCTGTGATAGTAACATAGATGAGGAAGAGGACAATAATACATTTAGGTTGTGTTGCTTGAACCACCAAATTTACAGTCATTTGTTCCACAGCAATAGGGAACTAATACACTTGGAGTATAATCTACTCCACTGAGTTTGCTCATCCTTGAGGCACTGACTACCAGCAGCTGAGGGAGAACGTAAACTCCCAAACACTTTCTGGCCTGGCGCATTAGAGTGAAGCTCCAACAGCCTGAGGTACTGGTGTGAACAGTTAGGAAGGAAGCATGTAATACGTAGGGAAAGGCACACAGAGCCAGGAAAGGGGATCTGGGCAGAGCACTGACCTCATATGCTACAGGTGCAATTAATCCTTCTCCCAGAAACTCAGCTCTCCATCTTTCTCTCACTGTGGGAAGCTCAGCTCTCCGGGACTCAGCATGCATAGTCCTAAGCATCAAGAACCCCCATTTCTGGTGCCTGGCTTCTTTGTGACATAGTACTTATGTCTCTAGAGCCAGTCTCATACCACCTCTCTAGCCTGCCCTGTTTCAGATGCAGAAATTGGTTGGGCTGGTGCCTGTTTTGCTTTGCTAGGGCTGTTGCAACAATGCACCATAAACTGAGTGGTGTAAACAACAAAAATTTATTGTCCCACAGTTCTGGAGGCCAGACATCTGAGACCAAGGTGTCAGCGGGGCTGTTTCCTTCTGAGGGCCAGGAGGGGAAATCTGCTCTGTGCTTTTCCTTTACCTTCTGTGGTGTGCAATCTCAGGCATTCGTGGTCTTGTATATCCCTGCCTTCATCTCCGCATTGTTGTGTTCCTGTGTGTGTGTCTTTGGCCAAATTTTCCCTTTTTTTTTTTTTACGGACCCAAGTCATGTTGTATTGAGGGCCCACCCTATTCTAGTATGACTTCATCTTAACCACATTCACAACAACCCTATTCCTAAATAGGGTGACATCCGAGGACTTCAACATATGGATTTGAGTGGGACACAATTCAACCAGAACAATGCCCAAGGGCCCACCACCTTCCTCCAGAATTCTCTGATACTAACTCTCTGCCTCAATCTCTGTCCACCTCCAGCTCCTGGACACACTCTGCTTCTCTTCCCAGCTGGGACAGCCGCAGGGCACGGAGTTGGATACAGATACAGTCAGTGGCCTGCCACCCACTGACTATCACCTTACCTTACAATTTCTGACAGTTGACCTGGAATTCTTCCCAGCACTTGCCGCTATCATCCTGGTACAGTATAGGCATTCAACAAATAGTCACTGAATTAGCTAATTGATTGGTTACATCCAACAGTTGGATGTACTTACAGATTCTGACCTACTCAAGCTACTGGTTTAAGCCATGCTCAGCCATATCTTTTCACGTGACATTATCTTCAGCGGTGAAAGATCGGAGAAATGACTAAGAATTCTATAACTCCTGCATTGTAGGCCCAAGTTATACATGGTAACAAAGGAACAGAAGCACATAGCTTTCTGATAAATCAGTGAAAAAGATAAGACAACTCACAGCCCCCAACTGCTATCAAAAACTCCTGTAAAATAAACAAACAAAACAAACAAACAAAAAGAGTCCCTATCTCTCCGTTCGACTTCACAGTCTTACCAACCCAGAGTGGTAGAACTTACCCAAGAAAGCTAGCCAGTGACCCTGGTAGGCACAGTTCTCCTAAGGCATCAGGTTAGGTTCAGCTCCACAGCTGCCCAGATCCACGTGTTCAACTTCCCCTCCTCCCTGTCCCTCCCTCCTTTCTTCTCTCATGTCTGTGCTCCTCACCTTCCTCTTCCACCTCTATTCCAACACCATCACAAGCATTCCAGAAATCCTAACTTAAACGCAGATAAATTGGGGGTGAAGGCACAAGATCACTATTTCTGAGGTTTTATATATACATAAGGCCATGAGCCAATCAAAGACAGAAAAGTAGGGATTAATTTAATTTCCCATTCCCCTAAGAGTTCATTATTTCTTTATTATATTGTTTTTATTAAATACTGTATACACAGATAATAGTGTTTCTAATTTACGTCAAGTTTATAAAGAAAATCTCTAAAAAATGTGAAGGCCCCAAAACCCAGATCAAAACAATTTCAATGAGTAAAAACTGGGATCACATTAAATTCCATCACTGATTTCTCCCATGAATCACTCAACTCAGGGAAATACTTAAAAGAGAAAATATCTCACACCTGCATGCTTGATCTGGCAGCTTTAAGTCAGCCCGAGTTTACATTTCATTAGTTACGGCTGGCCAGATGAACTCTTTGTTGCCCTCCATTGCCTTCAATCGTTCTTGCTTTCTCTGTGTTTTGTGCTCATTTCTACCCCTTGAACCTCACGCATCTTCTATAATGCAGCTTCAAGTCTACCCTTTGTATGTACTGACTGCTCATGGGAGCAGCAACATTTTGACTTGAACACACTTACCTAGAATTTCTCCAAAATTCTATCATTTTATCAATTTCAAATGTCAGAAATCTTTGCAGGTCCCATTCTTCTATCTGTTGTGTCTGTAGGACCCGAGCCTCCAGCCTGGCTTACTTAGTTCACAAGACAGTCAAGCCCAGCCCCACTCAAGAGGGGATTTGGGAAATGCCTACCATCTTCAAAAATTGCCCTATTCAGTCCCCATGAGAGTGGTTATTTACAAAAAGAGTTAAATAGCAAAAACAAATTTAGGGGCATTTAAATCTTATTTGCCATGGCAGGGCAGGGAACACAAATAAAAGTAAATATTGAGTATGTTATTTCTAAACAGTGAGGAAGACTTACTAATAAGCTCAATGTGAAACCAGTTCTTTTTCTTCAAAGCTCTTCAGAAACCTGCATGGTAAATGCCCCACTGTCAGTAGGGTCATTGGAAGACAGCACCATGCAGGGACGACCACGGGTACTAGGAGGAGACAGAGACGAGGCCCCTCACTGTCCTTGGGGTGGCAGAAAGCAGAAGGCCCAGGAATGCTTTTCCAAAGGAACTAACATCAAATCTGAGTCATAAAAGAAAAGTAATATCCTGTCCCTTGTTCCATTTTTTAAAGCTTTCACCCAATATGACCTTTTCCTTCTGTGACGGTTACTATTCTGTGTCAACACAGCTGGGCTTTAGGTGCCCAACTGTTTGGTAGATCATCAGTCTAAATGTCGCTGTGAAGGCATTTGCTAGAGGTTACCAGCATTTAAATCAGTAGACTTTGAGTAAGGCAGATCACCTTCCATAACATGGGTGGGTCTCAGCTAGTCAGCTGAAGGCCTTAAGAGCAGAGAGTGAGGTTCCCCAAAGTAGAAGGGATTTCGCCTCAAGACTGTGACACAGAAACTCTGCCTGAATTTTCCAGCCTGCTGCCCTGTGGAATTCAGTCTCAAGACTGAGCATCAACTCTTATCCAAGTCTCCAGCCTGCTGACCTGCCCTACAGATTTTGGACTTGAGAGCCCCCACAAATACATGAGTGAATTATAGATAGATAGATGATAGATAGATGATATAGATAGATAGATAGATAGATAGATAGATAGATAGATAATATTTTTCCTCTTGGTTCTGGTTCTCTGAATAACCCTAATACATTTTTTAAATCACAAATCTCTAGGGTGAGTGGGGTTTTGGCAGAGCAAATTCAAGACTGGCGTCAGCATCTGTGCCACAAGGCAGGGACAGGGAGCAGGTAAAGAACCCCCAATGTTAGACTTTCTGTAAGGTGGCTAGGCAACCACTGAGTTTTCTTGGACAACTTAGATAGGCCTCCCCTGAAAGAGCAAGAAATCCCCTGAGGCAGGTCCCTGAGGGACCCAGAGAATTGCTGCTAAGTTCCACCACCCGGGAACGTGATCAGAGGCTGATCCCTTGAGATCTTTTTTCGTTCAATGGACTGAGTGAGCCCCAGGGACTTGAAAGCACTCAGGAACAGGGGAAAGAGTGGTGAGGAGAGGGAGAAAAAGTAATAATCACTGAGTCTGCGTACCGAACAAGAAAAATTCCCATTGGGGGAGTTGGCTTGCTCTGAATTTTCATGCATTCCCTCTGCTCCCCTCTGCCCAAGATGGAATCTGAAACACACAGGTCTGCAAGCCTCTGTGTGGTGCCGTGTGCTTCCCTTGCCAGGCTCTCATGTTCCACCCCAAAGCTAGATGCTTGTTGGACAGGGGCCTGCCTGTGCCACTGGATGTTCCCGGTGTTAGGAGCTTGATTCTCAAAGACAGTGAGGTAAACGGCTCCAGAACCTCAGGAAGATTTCCCAGAACACTTGGGAGTTGACTCAGACTCCCAGGAAATGATGTAGGAAGTCGAGAGCTATTCATGAGATGAGTTTGCAAGGTGGAAAAATCAGGGCCAGCTGAGAGGTTAAGAAAGTCTTCTTAAGTCATGCTCTGAAGAAAGTATTCAGTTTGGGTAGCAGAGTAATGGGCTAAAGAACATGTCTAAGGAAACAACTGGCAGCATGGGACAGGGCCTGACCAGAGAGGAGACCCACCTGTAGATAACAGAACACAAGTCAGGAGGCTGTCAGAAATGCCTTGTACATGTGGCAGCAAACAAGGCCTCTATCGTAGTTTTCCCCCTGTCTATGGACCCCACATTTATTCTGAACCTCTCTCCCTGACCTTCACTTCGTACCTGATTCAGGTCACTCTCAGAGTGACCATGCTGACCATCCCCAGCTGCAATCTCACTGTGATGCTCGGTAATGTTGTCCCAGCACCAAACTCAGCTGATCTTAATAAAAATCCTGTTTCTTCACACCATTAGTTGGCCTCAATCTGCCTTCAAAATGTCCCTCCTGGTTTTACCTGGCCCCATGACCAGCCCCCCACCCCAGTCTACCAGTTAGTGAGGAGCAGGCCTCAGGGACTTGGTCACCCGTCACCCCCACCACCGCCACTGTTGCCTGGCTTCTCTGGACATTTCCTCCCAAGTGTCCACCATCAACAGTTGTCATTGCAGCTCACATTCTAAAATGCTCATTATTTGCAGTTTCAATAGAGATGCAAATTCAGATTATAAAAAGCACTTTTAAAAATAGAAGGTCTTTGTCTATTAAATAAAGTAACACACACACACACACACACACACACACACACACACAGACAAGTTTATGAAATTCCTGTTTGTAAAATAAAGCTGCATCCTCCAAGCTGTGAATCATACTGTCCCCAGAAAGTGTAACCACTTTTCTGTGTTGGCGTGACAGGGTCAGTGAATCAGGTTGCTACAAGCCTGTTGAGAAAGCGCAGCCTTGCGGGATGAATTAAATGGGCATTTCCACCTGTCACTAATTCCCCTTGCTGGGTGAGCAACAGCTCTATTAATCGGAAAGGACCTTGATTGGTACAACTGCTCTATCTTCAGATTCAGATGTGCACAGGGTTGCTTGTGGAGCACGACAGGGGCTCTGGGCTGGCCAGTCCGCTGGAGGCTGCCCGAGCGTGTCAGTGAATCTGATCATACTGCTGCTCAGTCCGGAGTGTCTAGCTCTGGTGGGGTGTTTAGTTGTTTTTTTTGTCTTCCTCTCCCTAAAGAGAGGTGTGATTACGTTATGCCAAACCACTCAAGGATAATTCATACTGTCAGGCAACCCTTGTGTTTGCCCATTATCCTACGGTTTTGGGCTCACTTCATATTCCAGAGTGGCGTGATATAATGTAATGCGATTTGAAACACTGTAAAGCAATAACCAGAGTAACACAGTTTGACATCTTGAATCTCAGAGGAGGCATGTACACACTGGCTACCCTGTATTTCCACTTTCCCAGTGCAAGCTACTTGATATTATTTGACTTTTTCAAGTATTATCTGTTTTTAAAAGCAATTAGAAGAATGAGGCATTGGCAAAGGAAATTTCTTGTTTATCCATCCTATGTGGCAGCTCTTCAATGGGGACACCCTGTGCCCACATCTATGACATGCCATAGACCCAATAGTCAGTGCCCACCCCGTGTCACCTGATGAGACAGTGCTGGCTCATTTATGGGAGCCCAAAGTTCTTTGAACATCACAGTCATCCAACAGGTCACACCTATTTATTGTGTACCTACTATGTGTAAGGCTTTAAGAGGAAATAGCTGGCATGTGAATTGAAAATTAGGTAGGTTATGATGGGACCTCCCAGCCAGTTTAGAACAAATGTGGTTTAAAGCTTCAAGAATGTGCTGAATCAAAGCACCAGGCTTGCTTACCCAACTGATTTGTTTGTTCTTTGCATGAGCTGAAAGCAAGGGGTTGGGCCAAATAGGGAGTGGCTGGCTTAGCCTCAGCCTCCTGAGGTTCTGAAAAGCCAAGAAAACTTGCTGCCTCAGCACTGAGGCCCAGATTTGGCAAGGAGCCCACTGTAAGGAAAGGAACAAATTCTTGAAAACAAAGAAACACCCCACAATCCCTTCTTCTCAGACTGTTACCCAACCCATCTTTTCTTCCACTGTGAATGTTTTGGAACAGAAGTTTCTGCTTGCTGAATCCATTTTCTTACCTTGCATGCTCACACCAGCCCCCTGCAATCCCACTTCCCATCCAGTCATTCCAGGGGGTTTCACACTGCTCTGTCTTCTCCCTCCCCTGCACTTGACCTCTGAGCTGCCCCTGAGACACAGATCATCTTGTCCTTGGTAACTTGTCCCTTCCCAGAGCCTGCCTCTGTTTCCTCATCACCACCTTGCAGCCTTCCTATTCTAGGTCTACTTGGGGCTTTTTCATCCTCTACCAAAGGTCTGCACTTGGCATGAGGAATGTAGTCAATAAACTGTAACAACTATGTATGGTGTCAGGCAGGTGATGAGAATATTGGTGGAACACTTTGTAACTACCATGCTGTATACCTGAAAGCAATACAAAATAATACTTAATGTAAAAAAAAACAAAAAAACATTTTTTAAAAGTTCTGTGCTTGGTTGTCTTTTCTTTCTGGTCCTCGCTCTCTACAAGGGTAAGTACGTCTGTCTCCCCATTGACGCCAGCAGCCATACTGCACTTGAGTCCCACATCCTTACCTCTCACAACACTGACTTTTCCGATTTCCAGGTTTGGAGTTCCAGTTGCCTGCTGGGCATCAGCAAGCCACAGCCCTCCCTCCTCTTATTCTATGTAAATGTTTAGCTGGGGCTGCTCATGCTCTTTCGGTTCCCGATCCAGCAGCAGGTCACTTCTCTGAGTTCCTTCCCCACTTTTCAACTTCGCGTTCCCTCCTCCTGAAATGTTCCTCTCCCAGGTCTTCACATCCTGCTTCCCATGTCACCTCCTCAGACAGGCCTTCCCTGCTCAAAGGGCTGCACAGCCTCCCACGAGTATTCCAGCTCATCGCTTAATCAAATTCAGTACTATTTTTATTTATTTACTTCTTGTCCATCTCCTTTGCTCCACTGCTAGAACATACACCGTATGAGGGTAGGTGCCCATCTGTCTTATAGACTGATTCATTCCCAGCACCCAGGGAAGAGTAAGTGCTCAGTAAATATTGTTAAATGAGTAAGTGCTAATGACACCAAAATTTTATATTTAGCACAGACCTCTTCTGTGAGCTCCAAAATGCCTCCTGAGGCCAAGATAACTCAATAAGATAAAAGGCTCAAACACATCATGTCTAAACCCATATTTTTAATGTTCTTAAACCCTCTGTACCTTCATCACAGTAAATGAATCCTGCCAGTTACTTGTTGCTCAAGACAGACACCTGGGAGTCATCTTTGATTCCTTCCTCTTCTTCACTCCTCCCATATCCACTTTGTGATGAAGTCCTCTGAGTACCTCAGACCTTCTTTCCAGCTCCACTCTGTGCCATCTCCCTTAGAAGCCACAATTATCTCTAGAAAGGTATAGCCTTAGAACCAATGTCGCTGATTGTACTTTTCCTCCACATGGCACAGAGTTTTCTTTTAGAATTTAAATCTGGTGATGTGATGCTTCAGGACTTTTCTTTGCATTCCACTTTCATGCATCCTGCAGACTCCAGCATGTTATATCCCTAAATCTTCTTTCCTAGCCTCATCCCATGCTCTTGACCAACAGTCACCTGCTATCCTGGTCTCCTTCCACATCCTGGGACACTCAAAGCCTTTGCATCTGCTAGTCCATCTGCCTGGAAGGCTTTGCTCCCTCCGTCCTTGAAACCCTGGCTTAATTCAACCTTCTCAGTTCACTAAAGTTGGTTCTTCCCCTACCACCTTTATCCTGTTTCCCTGTTCCCTGTTTGTTTCCTCATAATACCACATAGCTCTCTCCTCCACTAAATAAGCTCCAAGTCGCAGTTTCCAAGTCTTTTATTTATAATGTCTATCTAACCCCTGGCATAATTTACAGGATGTGTTAAATATTTATTAAACTACAGGAAAGAAGAAAGTCTGGAAGGAGGAAGGAAGGAAGGAAGGAAAGAAGGAAGGAAGGAAAGGAGGGAGGAAGGGAGGGAGGGAGGGAGGAAGGAAGGGAGGAAGGAAGGAAAGAAGGAAGGAAAAATGGAACAAAGGGACAGAGGAGTTTCATAGGAACTTTTAGACCAAATAAAAAACTTTATCTTTCTGCATTATCATACCACCCACCAGGCGTCCTGAATCCCCTGTCTCAGAAGATGGCATCACTATTCACCATGTAGCTCAGGTTAAATACCTCAGAATCTTTATGTCTTCCTCCATCTCTTCTGTCTAATAGACTTCAAAAAGTTATCACCTGTACCTCTAAAACACACCAGAAACTACCCCCTTGTTCATCATTCTCACTGCTTATCTCATCTGAAAGACTACATGAGCTTCCTGGCTGGTCCCTTCTTCAGACCTGCTCTCCTGGGAAGTTCAAATTCTAAAATAGAGATATGATGTCAGTTCTCTTAAAAAAAAAACAAAAAACTTTGAATGGCTTTCCACTGACTGAAGAATTCTTTGTCATGGCATTCAGAGCTCTTGAGATTCTGGTTACATTGTATATTTCCTGTCTTATCTCTAAGGGATGCTAGAAATTCCCTCATTTTCCATTCTCACAGACACCTTATCATCCCCCAATTTTATGCATGCCGGCAGCCCTTGTCTTACCATCCCTTGAGTCCAGAATTCATGTTAACCCATTTCCTATCCAAAGAACCCCAACTTATATCCAAGCCTGGTCACCTTTCCAAAAATTAAGTGAATATCATCTTCCATAAATTAAGTTAAGACTAATCATTTTTACATAATTACTCACTTCTTATGTTTTCTAACAAATGAACAACCAAACTGTCTCTATGCTGAATACCTACTATGTGTTAACATTTATATAGTGTCTTTACACACATCCTATAAAATATAATACCAGTATCATCCCAAATTTTACAGAGCAAGGAACCAGGCTTAAATAAATAAAACTGATTCACCCAGGTCACCTACTTAGCAAATAAGAGAGCAAGGAATCCAACTCGAGGAAGCTTGACTCCAGAGCCTAGTTTTATTTAAAGCACTATTTGATACACCCTCAAAAGATGGAGGTCCCATTTGATTTATCCTTAATGTTCAATATCTAGGCTACAGTAGACAATCAATAAATGTTTGCGGATTGAGGAAGAGAGTAGAAAATCATCAGGCTTCCCAAGGTTCGCAAGGGAAACCAGGAGACTCCTTTGTAATTTGGCTGAAGTAACTATGCAGTCAACATTGAATTAAATGTGAATTGAATTGAGTTACCCGAGTAATAGAGCTAGATATGTCTCCCACATTGAGGACGGAAAGCTCCCTTCTACATGGCTTTGCAACTTATCACTGTCAGGAAGGCTGAGCAGGGAGAGCTGGGGCTTGGCTGGCATACACAGAAGAGTCTGAAAAATAATCAATTGAATTCAAACCACTATACATCACAGATGTTTAGAGCCAGAAAGGACCTGGGAGATCATCTGCTTCTCTTCCTTCATTTCACAGAAGAAGAAAATAAAACCCGGCAGAAGATACATCAGCATCCGCTAAGTCACCCAGGTTAGTGGAACATTAGGATGAAAGACAGATTAGAAGCAAGCCCATGCTGTCCATGGACTAGTCCATTGCTTGCCAGAATGCAGCACTCAGTTGTCCAAATGCCTGGATACATTATTCTCTATCTTCCTAAATACTTTTAGATAAATATCCAAACTTTTTTTATTGCTTTGTATGCATATTTAGAACTTTTACTTATTCTTTAATTAGTGGTTATAGTTTTTATTTGAAGGATTATCTGCTAAATGTTTTGCTTAAATTGGATGGAGGAATGAGGTAATTTATAGAATTATCCAACAAATAAGTGCCATGTGTTGATAGAACTCCCACTTTCAAATATGGAAGGTGACCATTCTAGCCATCAGGCCAGCAAACCATACTAGACTCTCATTGTTAAGACATGTAAAGCCAAGTCAAACCCAGTATAGAAAGGGTGGAGTTCGGATGGCAAAAATGATGTTGAAATACCATTTCAGCTGGGATGCTCTCAATTGCTATTCACTTAAAATCTTGCTCCAACAATAAATATAGTGTATATTAGCACACACAACTGAGAAGTCCATAGGGAGGTCTGGTATCAAGGGAAGTTTCATCCAAGCAGCATAAATGGAACATTTATGACTCGATTCCACTTAACTTACAACTGAGGATACAACAGTGAAGAAAGCATAAATAGCCATCCTCAAGGAGCTCATTGCCTATTGAAGGAGATGGATATATTATAGCCATCTTCTAGAAACTGTAGTCTGTGCATGCTGAGTCCGCTTCCTCACCACCTAGTCATCCCTCAGTTCATAGCAACTGCATAAGGAGGGAGATGCACAGAATACTTAAAAGGATAGAGGGGTTACTTCTCCAGACTGGGCAGGGTACCCAGGTTTCCTCCTCAGAGAAGCCAGGAGGAACATCTGAATCCTTAGAAAACTGGTTAAAATTAGTCTGGGAAGTAAAGTGGAAGAGGAGTAAGCACATGGCAAAGAGATTTCATTTGTCCGTCACGATAAGGAATTACTGACTATTCAGGGCAGATAGAGGACAAACCAGGAAAGGGGAGGGAAGAGACCGAGAAGTAGGGAGCCCCCATAATAGAAGGCTCTTCACACAGGATGAAGAGACATGAAGCTGATGAGGGGGCCACCATTTAAGGAATTAAAACAAATGCATATTCAGGGTTTTCAGCATGCAGACCCTGAGAGTGCAGGGAGTCGCACGGGTGGAGTTTATAGCGTGAGGAAGGAAGATGGGCATGACCTGATCCCTGAAGTAAGCCACACTGAAAGGACAGGCATAGAGGGGCCCTTGGAGGAGATAAGGAACAAATACGGTTCTGGGCGAGTTGTCAAAGACCAAAATATTCTGATACACGAACACTTCCTCTGAAATAATACTCAAATTTTTGTTTGCCAGTAGGCACTTTTTTTTTAATAGAGAAAAGATGCAAAGATTTCATGAGAACCTCAAATGTATCTGTTACCCAAAATGGATTAAAAAATCACTGGCAAAAAAATTCAAAAAGGAATGCATGGCAAACAATTTTAAACCCCCCAGAGGATCAGTTACATATAAGGCAGAACACGGGTAAATAGAAGAAGCTTTAAAAGGGGTCTTACCATAACAAGCTGAAAAGTATGAGATGACATACTGGAGGCAGCATGTCCAGACCACTCTTTCTAGAAGTTTGATCATGAAAAAGAGGTGAGAGATTGGGACAGTAACTAGAAGAGAGTGTTGGAGCCTTGAGAGTGATTTTTAGAATGTAGGGGAGTCAATATGTTTATGGCCTAAGGGAAGGAATCATCAGTGAAGTACTAGAAAAATAAATGAGAGTTTTTTTAATAGGCTCAGAACTCTGACCAAATCTTTCTCGGCCTGAAAAGCATAGGTCTCCAGGTCCAGCATTTTGTGGAAAGTATTCCACAGCCACACTCATCACCATCGAATATCTTCATGCCTGTTCAAAGAAGGGACAACAGAAGATGTAGGACCCTTCCCACTTACCAAGTATTTTTCCTTTGTTCCCCAAAGTCTCTTGCTATACAAAGGCCCACCTAAGATCAGGCTGCTTGCAATTTCCTAACGTTGCCCCTACTCTTATACTAAAACAAACATAAAGACTATCAAAGATACAGTATTGTGCTGTGACTATAAGAGAGACACAGATTTTTTTCTTAATATATACAAAATGTTAGTCTACATTGAAAAATTCAAAAATTTTCCTCTTGATACCCCAAAATAAAGCATTTGGAAAGCATCCAACTTGGCACCATGTTGGTATCAGTCAGCTATTGCTGCAATAAAGCTGCAGAACAAACCAGCCCCAAACTCGGGAGCCTGCAACAATAAACATTTATTCTCACGCTTAGGGCTCTGTGGGTTGTCTATGAATTCACTGATTTTTGCTGGGCTCCACAAAGTGGCTCTGTCCCAGGTTGCAGGCTGGGTTATATCTATTCTATATTTGTTCTTTCTGGGACCCAGGCTGAAAGAGCAGCAGCTAGCTTAGTTACCTGTAGAAAATTCTTTCAATGCGTGTCACCAGAGCACAGGGTACGAGCAGAAACATCCAAGGCCCCTTAAGGCCTTGGCCTGAAACTGACCCATTGTAAATTTTGCTTACACCCCTTTAGCCAAAGCAGGTCACATGGCCAAACCCAACATTACAAGGAAAGATACTCTACCCTCTCTCTAGTGGGAGGGGCTGCCAAGCCAAATGGCAAAGGCCATGAATGTGTAATTCTAATACTAGGAGGAGTGAATGATTATAAATAATAATTCAGTCTACCATAGTATAAATCAGAAATTGGGAGAATAGTCAGGATTTTCATGAGTCACCTTTGCCTTTTTCAACATCCAGCATTCAGTGGAATCAACTACTACGATTACACACTAACACACACACACACACACACACACACACCCTATATGTTGTTGATGTTCACAATTCTACTTCCTGGTATGAATGTTTCATCATAGAGGCCAGGCCACCTTCAGAAGAGGCGATGAGGTAGGGTGCAAAGAGCTCCATGCTACAAGTCAGAAAAGCTGGGTTCTAGTCCTCACTTTGCCTCCAAATGATGTATCATTTGGGAATTAAAATAAAAAAGCTTTAATGAGTCATGAGACTGAGCTTGCTGTGGCCAAGGCTGAGATGAGCGAAGATGGGTTGAATAAGAAACTCCTTCCTAGCAGCAGTTAGATTGATAGTCAGGAGTCTGTCCCACGAAGCATTTGAGCATTCTAGACCTTGGGTTTAATAAAATAACAACCCCCCTCCAAAGGTAGGAGAAAGACTTGGATCTGTGATAGTGTTCCCAGTGCATGAACATAGATAAAGTATTGAGAGCGGATTTTTCACCCAGGACCACACGCTCCGGGAGAAAGTAACATTCGTCCTGAGAGGCCCCAAGAATCAGACACTTCTTCCAGCCCACACTGTTGGACACAGCAGAACCAGGGACAAGTAAACAATATTTTTCTGGGTCTTCAGGGGACATTTTACATGTGGGTAGGAGCAAACAAAAATACCCTGAGCAGAGTAAAGAGATCATAGCATAGCACCTGACTAAAATGAAAGTTTCCTGACCATTCCATTCATGTTTCCCAAGAAAAAATAGACTTTCTTTTTTGGAATGTGCTGTACTTTTAATCTGTAACAGTGCTTCCTAGCCTACGAGGTCTCTCAGGAAAAAGTCCATCCATTGTTAATGTAACAAGATGGGTTTGCATAACATTCATGTAGCCTGGCAGCCAAGGAGAGTGGACTGGAATGTACTTGTGTAAACAATGATGACTTCACTGTGCTAATCAGTGAGGGCGGTAGATGCCATTGAGTGAGCATGTGTACTGTGTGGCTGTTGCACTCCAAATGACTGAGTGAGTAGAGCAATGAATCTGCATCACATTTTGCATTAAACTTGAACATTCCTCCATGGAAACTATTTGGATGATTCAGAAGGCTTTTGGGGACCATGCAGCACAAATAAAAGTGTGGCACAGATGCTTCAAAGATGGTTGAGAGTCTGTTGAAAGTGATCCACATTCTGGAAGGCCTGCAACAAGCTGAACACCTGAGAATGTTGAACATGTAGGGACTGCAATCAACAAAGATTGGCAACTGATAGTGAAAGAACTAGAAGCTGATCTGGGGATTCCAAAAAGTACTGAGTCCAAGATTTTGATGCAGGCCCTTGGCCTGAAATGTGTTGTGGCAAAATTCATTCCACAGCCTCTGCTACCAAAGCAGAAGGAACATCATGCTGCAGTTGCTAATGACATGATTCAAACCGCTACCAATGAACCAGATTTCCTCAAGAGGCTCATAACCAGAGGTGAATGATAGGTCTGCAACAATGATCTGGAAATGAAGGCCCAGTCATCCCAATGGAAGTTGCCTGGTTCTCCATGACTGAAGAAGGCACAGCAAAGTTGCAGCAAGATCAAGACTGTGTTAATTGTGGTTTTTATTGGGAAGGTGTTGTCCATCATAGCTATGCCCCTTCAGAGCAAACAATAAGGAGTACTACATCAATGTTCTTCATCAGTGAGAGATGCAATATGACAAAAATGGCCGCAGCTATGGGCAACTGGTGACTGGCAGCTTCATCACAACATAGCACCTGCTCATGCATCATGTCTCATGCAGAGTTTTTAGTGAAACATCAAGTCACCCAGATGACTCAGTACCCCACGACCCAGATTTCGGGACCTGTGACATCTGGCTTTTCCCAAAACTAAAATCACCTTTAAACAGGAAAAGATTTCAGACCATTGATGAGATTCAGGAAAATACAATGGGGCAGCTGATGGCGATTTCAACAAAGGATTTTGCAGTGTTTTGAACAGTGGAAGAGACTCTGGGAGAACTGTGAGAGCTCCCAAGGTACTGACTTTGAAGGGGACTGAGGCATCATTGTCCTGCATACAATGTTTCTTGTATCTTTTTCATAGTACATGGCTGGACACTTTATAGATAGGCCTCAGTATGTGCTTCAGCACCTGGCAGCCTGCATAAAGATTGTTGGTGTGGCAATATATTGGCCCTTTATGTCTTCTGAGCAGCACGGCAGGGCCTGGGATCCACATAGCTTTCAGACACAAGGCCCATAGTGTGTCATCATGCAATGTCATCACTTTCTGTATGTGACCTGAGGTAAAGCTTGAGAAGCACTGACCTATACACTGAAAAAGGTTAAAAACTTCAAAGGCAAATCCCATGTTTACTGAGGAACTAGCAGAATTCTCAACCTGGGTTCCAAGAGAGAATTAATCCTTAAGGCCCCAAGGCATCCATTGTACGAAACAAATTAGCTCTCTTCTGGTCACCTAGAAAGGTCCTAGTTCTAGTCCACTCTTGGAAGAATTGAGAAAAATAGTTGCTCAACTCAGTTTTTGTGTTCTGTGGTTCTGACGAGGAGCCCAGTTAAGAAAAACTGCATGGCTGACTACTGTTTACTTCAATAGCTTCTAAATCATTTTTAAAAGAAAAAAAAATGCTGTTTGTCCAATAGATACCACTTAGTTCAAATATCTAATTGACGAAATAGGCATTGCACCGATATGGATGTGTGTGGGACCGCATGACGCTGTTGCTCTCTTCAGCAGTTCGACACTTTCGGCAGATGCTTTCTTTTACCCGAAATGAGCCAATGAATGCTATTACTCTTTTCAGTGGTTTGACATGCTTTGCAGATGTTTTCTTTTATCTAAAAAAGAAATGGTGGGTGGGGGAGGGTTCCAGAAGGGGCAGTGGCTGAGCACAGCGCACCAGATCCTCCCCGAGATGAAACTGGAAACAGGGTCTCTTGACCCCTGGTGCAGCACTCCCTTTCTCTGCTCCTTTTCTGTCAAAAGCGTGTTTTCTGATTATGTTCCATTACATGCATCATTCACATTCACTCTCCAGAGAGCACTTTTGAAGCATCCTCACTCTTACCCAATCACTTAGCATGACTGCTCTGTGAAATCTGTGGTTTAGAAACCTTCTTGTTGCTCCTAATTATTCCACTTCTTGGATTCCTAGGATGTGTGCACCTGATAATCAAGAGTTATTCATTGGAAGTCTTCATTACATTTGATGTGGATAATACAAATTTTACTCGTGAAATGCTACTCAAGGTCTCATTTTTGAATGAAGACATTGATTTACTTACATTTTCAGAACGCACACAATAGGCGGGGAATTAAAATAATGGACAACAACTAATAGAAAACAGGTGTGACTCTGAAACTTAAATGGCGCATTCTTTGGTCTTGGAGCAATGCTGGGAGAAGAATGTTTACCATACAACAATGGAGTCAGTAAAAAAATAATATGAAACGAACAATAAATTCTCATTGACTGAGTGCAGCTTCCCAGCTGGAGCCCATTTCAGCATCTAGCTGTGCAACCGAAATGAACACACAAAGACTGCTAAACAAGGTTGGTTTTATTTCCCCTAGAGACTGGAAAGAAGATGGCAAGAGTGTAATTTAATTTTTGTAAAATGTTTTCTGAACAAGTTCAGGGGCTGTATCATTTGGGTTGACAAATTGAATACCAGGTCTGACGTTCTTGTAATAAGGTGTATGCCCTGACTTCATAAGAGAAACTCATCACTCAAATCTACAGCTGAGGAGGCAACGGCATTCCAGGGATACACAGAGCACTAAAGACCAGAGCTTCAGGCAGCTCCTGATATGTGACATGTGAAGGGCGAAGGATTTAATCTGCTGACCCTCAGCCTCCAGAAGAAGCTGGAAGTGGTAAGAACTTCCCCATGAGTGGTTATTTTTAGTATCCTTTGCCCACTCACGCTCTAACACTGAATTAGTTCCACTGGCCAGTTTTGGCTGAATGGTCATCAGGGCTGAAGAAACTCTTTTCCATGTGTTCTAAGCTCTGAATTACACGGCCAAATCAGCCTAATTCCATTCTTGGTGCATTTCTACACATTGCATTATACAGGTGGATTGAAATAGTTTAGGGAAACTAAACTAGGACAAGGATTAGTCTTTTTTTTTTTTTTAAGATTGACCACCTAGATGAAAAAATTCGAACAGTGCTATAGACTAAATGTTTGTGTCCTCCCAAAATTCATGTGCTGAGACCTAATCACAAATGTGATAAAATTGAGGTGGCTTTGGTAAATGACTAGGTAATTAGGAGGGAATTAGTGCCCTTACAAAAGAGACCTTGCCCTGCTCCTCCCATCACGTGAGAACACAGTGAAAAGACAGTGGATGGACCAGGAAGCAGGCCCCCACCAGACATCCAGTTTCTCACTCCACCATGCTGGCACCCTGATCTTGAGTGTCCACCTCCAGAACTGTGAGGAGTGAAGGTAAGTTGTTTATAGGCCACCTGGTCTATGGTTTTCTGTCACAGCAGACCAAACAGACTAAGGCAGAGAGAGAAGGAGTGAAAATCTCACAGTACCGAGAAGGAGGGCCTTACGAAAAAAGTGATCAAGAAGGGCACCTATAAACCGCATCCACGTCTCTCACTCATTCCAGGTTTCTTCTCCCTCAAAGGTGTTCAGCTGTAGCTCCTCAAATACTCTTCCATGGACGATAAGGACTGAAAGTTTGGAAGGAACCCTGCAAGTCATTTAGTCCAACTCTCTATTCAAGGTTGTATTGACTAGAGCTGTGGTTCTCAAAAGTCATGAAATTCATTTAAAATGTAGATTCCTGAGCCTAGCCTCCAAATGTTCAGATTCAGTAAATCTAAGGATGGGCCCAAGAATCTTCATTATCAACAAGTTCCCCAGATGACTCCAGTGCTGGCCATCTGCTGAGCGAACTTGGGAAATGCTAGTCAAAGCTCCCATGCCACATCCATGCTTCCAAACCTCTAGGGCTGCGGTGTTCACTTCCAAGCAGACAGCCAGCTGTCAGAAGGCCTGATAATTAAAAAAGCCCTGCTCACTCTTCAGCCCAGTTAAGCCAACTCTACAGTCTAGAACCACACACTGCAGTCCCCCTCCTGTAACAATCCTCTGGGCATCAGAAGACAGTTTGCTGGCCCCTCTTCCAGAAATTTCCCTCCACCATCCACATTTTTTTTTCAATGGCTCCCTACCTCAATCAGAGTCAAGTCCAGACCCTCAACATGTAAGAGCCACCACGCCCTGGCCCAGGCCTACCTCTCAGCAGCCCCATCTCGCTTCCACCCTGACTCACAGGTTAGATTTCCAAAACACCCAACAGCAGTTGCTCACACACATGGCCAACAATGTTTCCATGCCTCTGCTCATGGTTCCTCCTCACGTGTAATGTGTACCTCTGCCCTGGTCCTTTCTTCCCCACCTTCTCCTTGACGTGACAGAACTTCAACACCCACTTCAGGACTTGTGGCCACTAAGAAACCTTCATCACCATCATAGAATGAGCTAAATGTGCCTTTTGTGTAATTCACAATATCCCAGCCAAATTCAGGTATGGCATTAATCTCCATTGTATTAGAATTATCCATTTTCTCTGTCTCCACTGGTAGACTAAAGGACAGAAACTTTGTCTTATTAGGTAATTGTCATGTCCCCAGCCCATGTCTGACCCATAGAAATGACTCAGTAGATGTTTGTTGAGTTGAATCAAATCCTCCAAGGCTTAAGCACAGAAGGCAGACCATGAGCCAAGCAGCTTCCCACTGATCACGTCCTCTCAGGGGATGGCAGCCAGAGTGCAATACTGGGGGACACCAAGCTGGACAAATATCCACCCTGTCATTAGGAGGTGCACACAGTCCTACCAGGGAGACATGTCTGTACGACACGGTGTAGAAGCAAGTACATAGGACAAGATGGTAATACAGAGGAGGACAGCCACCCCTGCCTCGGAGAATCATGTAAGAAAGGAAGACACAGTAACATTTTTCATTTGTTCAACAAATATTTATTGAAATTAATTATATGCCAGTGAAAATTTTAGGTATTGAGGAATATAGCTGCAAACCAAACAGATAAAAATTAGATTACAGCCTAATGGGCAAGAGAGACATTGAGACAAATAAGTAAAACATAGAGTATTTTAAATAGTGATAAAGGCTACCAGAAAAAAAAAAAGTGACAGGAAGTGGGACAAAGAGCACCTCACCATAAAAATTACATTGGCCCTGGCCCAGTGGCTTAAGTAGTTAATTAAAAGGTTGCAGATTCAATTCAGGTCAGGCCACATACCTGGGTTGCAGGTTCAATCCCAGGTCAAGGCACATATGTGAGGCAACTGATCAATGTTTCTCTTTCTCTCTCCCTTTCTCTCTCTTTCTCAAATTAATAAACATATCCTCAATAAGGACTTTTTTAACCACATTGAAGGACGTGAAGGATCCAGCTATGCAGACATGGGGGAAGGGTGGTTCAGGCTGGAGGGGCGCATGTGACACCTCACTGAAGTGAGCCAGTGTCATCCATGCAGGACAAGGGGGCTGTGAAGTCATCACACGGTTCTGTTTTGTACTCTGTGTGCTTCAGGGGGCCACTCCAGGGTCTTGAGGAGAGAGAACCAGGATCTGACTTCTAACGCAAGACAATTACCCTGGCTATGTGTCAGGCACAGACCGGAGGGAGCAACAGCCTGCTGTTTCAGGTTCTGTGATGTGCAGGATGAACCTGAGAGACATGTCCTGTCATTACTTAGGTGCTGAGAAAGGTTAGTAAGGAGCTCATGGGTGCATAGCCAGCAAGTGGCAGAGCCAGGTCTCCATGGCTCCAAATCCACATCCCCTCTCTCTCCCTACCGCAGTACTACTAATCCCTGAGGCCCTAGGAAGAGAAGCTCACTCCCCCAAAGGCAGCAGGACAGCATGGGAAGAGCGGGAGACCAGGTAGAAGTAGCCATGGCCCAGCTGATGAAGAGGGCTGTGTGTGCCCTTTTGAGTCAGAAAGGAAGCCCTCAGCCAAAGTGGCATGGTCCAGTGAGTCTTCATCTGGCTCCATTTTTGTCTCTGAGCCTCAGTATCCTTCCTGAGTGACCCTTCTCTCATCTGGCTCAAGTATAGACCCCCCCGAAAAATCCTTTTTTAATTTCCATTTTAGTACCTGAGATGCATTGCTATGTCCAGATTGAAATGTATTCAGTCATTAGAAAGGAAATAATTATAGAAACACAAAACGACATTCAAATAGGTAAGTCCACTCATGCTCCTTACTTCAAAGGGCTGCAGTTCTCTGGGTTCCTTCCCATCTGACCCTCAGTGGTCCCTGCCTGCTTACCTTATGCAAGTAGGTCCTGTCAGCCCCTTTCACTGCACCCACTCTGTTTCCTTCCTGAACCTCATCGCATCTGACATAATTTCAGTCATGTCACACTTCTATTTCTTCCAGTAAAATGGACATTGCCTGAGGTCAGAGGGCAGGTAGGGCTTGTTCACTGATGTGTCCCCTGCATTTAGCAGGGGTCTGACACATGTCAGAAATTCCATAGATGTCTCTTGATTATTGCCACTGTGTGAGCCCCCAGCAGGTGTAAAAGATCTTTCTTCTTATCTCCCAGGAGTCCCACTAGTTCTTCCAAGTTTTTGCTCCAAATTTGACTAAAATCCAATGCATGCACCAGCTCTCTAAGCTTTCAGACTCAGATGAGGACTCACAGCACTAGCCCACCAATCCTCAGGCCTTCAGACACAGTCTAAGAAGTACAACCCTGGCTCTCCCAGTTCTCAGCTTGCAGATGGCAGATTGTGGGGCTTCTCAGCCTTCTTAGCTATGTCAGCTAATTCCTATAATTAAATATAGATACATACAATCTCCTATTGGTTCTGTTTCTCTGGAGAACCCTGTCTGATTTGGGAAGTGACAAGGGTTTTAGAAGCTCTGTGCCAGGAACTGCAGTGGAGGCCCAAATATATTGCTCTTAATCAGATACCATTCAGCCCAATTCCATTCTTCAACAGAAAAGAAAGACCAGAAAGGTTGTATCTTGCTCAAGTTCGCTCAATGGCAGGTGTGGAACCATGGTGTCTGAACCCCCATAGTGGACACTGTTTGCACTGTCTGGCTCCTGCTTGCTGCCCAGCAATGAGAACACCGCCAGCACAGCCTCCAACCACCAGCACCTCAGGTCCGCTGCAGAGAGCCACCCACTCCCAGTCACACCACAGAGGCAGCCTGCCTCCTTGTCCTGAATGTGGTGAGGGTAGAAATACCCGGGCCCTTCCACCTGACACGGGACCCTCGTGGACAGCACTGCCCCCAGAGCTGCCGCCATGCTGGCTAAAGCTTTGTGGTGTCTGCTCCACAGTATCACTTCTTCTACTTCTCCCTCAGCCCGATCCTGTCTCCTTCCCTTTTCTTTTCTAAGGTTTCCCTAACTAACATCGTGCACCCTACACTTTGTCCCAGCATGGACTTTTGGAGAACCCCGGTCTCCAGACTACAAACCCACTATTTACTCCCATAAGCATCACAGGCTCTTCTACAGCCTGAAGAAAGACCTCAACACATCTACACCTGAGACAGGTCAGGCAGCCCATCACAAGGTTTCTGTTACGCCAGAATCTCTGCAAGGTAAGCGCTGTATGCAAGCACCTAAGCCTTTGGGGTTGCTGCAATTTATATTTAATGTCCAAACACTGCAAGGAGGGCTGCCAGATGAAAACATTTATCCTCTCTGTGTCTTGCAAAACACCTATTAGCTTGCTGTCCACCCATATTTGGGAACAGCAGAAAGAAAGAGGGAAAGAAAAAAAGAATAAAAAATCTGTTGCTGCCCGATAAATAGAGCGAGCCCCACAGAGCGCCAGGGCAGCGGTGGCCACTGTAACATATTGTTATGCATCGCCACCAGAGCCCTTGTAGAGCAACCACAGACCATGTCTGACATCGCCTCTGCTGACCTTTTCAATATTGCCCTGCACTGTGGAGCCCAGGTTTCCAGAGGAATTCAAATCAAATGTACTCAGGCAGAAAGGATTTGGCTGTGGGCAAACCCTATCAGTCTCTTCACATTTCGCTGTGTCATTCTCATGTAAATTGTAATTCTTTATTAGCATGGCCAGTCTTCCGCCCAGGTGCAAGAGGCGCTAGCTAAATGGCAGCCAGGCTGCATCTGCTTGTACAGAGAGCCAGCACGAGCCAAGACGCCAGCCAGATCACTTCCCAGGCAGGGCCCCACTTGAAAGCACAAAGTGGGGATGTGAAGTACAAACCTACCCTCTTAACCAATGTTTAAGGGCACAATACTGTATTGTTAACCACAGGCACTGGGTGGTACAGCAGATCTCCAGAACAGCTCTTCTGTTCTCTTATCCAGTCTCACTGCTTACGTCATTTAAATATAGTGCTTCTCCAAGTGTGGTCCCAGATCAGCAGCCTCAGCATCACCCGGGAACTTGTTAAAACTGCAAATTACCAGGTCTCATTCCAGACCTACTGAAACAGATTCTCTGGGGTGGGACCCAGCAATCTAAGTTTTGACAAGCTTTCCAGGTGATTCTGGTATATGCCAAAGTATGGGAACCACTGCCACATAGCACCTTTGCCTGTCCCTCTAGCCTTATCTATATCTAGTCCATGGATGTTTAACCAGTCAAGGGAAGAAGAGATTTAGCTCACCACTATCACCCACTAAGGGTCATATCTAGAAGGGAGCTTGTAGACTTTGGAAAACAGAGTTGACAATTTAAAGTTCCAGAAATGTGGACTGGATCAGAAAGAATCAGAAAAGAAGGATGTAATGGGCTCTTTCTCACAATCAGATCTTCCAAAGTACTCATAGCTGGTCATAAAGTGGAAGAAACTAGAATCAGCCCTTCCCTGGCCTCCCTGAAGGCAGGTGAGCCTCCCAGAGAAGCAGCCATGTGAGGGAATCTGACAACAGGTGAGAAAGCCCAGATCTGCTTCAGCCTGGAACATGCTTGTCTGTGTAATCAGGAACCTAGCTGTTAGCGGGAGGTAGAGAATGGCAGCCAGGCACCACAGGAGAAGATCAGGAGAGATTGTGCAGCATCCCTGTCAGGTGCCTGGGGCAGGGCTCTAATCCCAGCAAGTGGCAGAAGCACCAGGCAGGATGACTGACAGCGGCAGCAGCCCAGCATCGGTACAAATCATAGAGGAAAGAACTCTACTCGTGCAGCAGTTCAGCGGCAGCACCATGAGGTCCAGCTGGCTGAGGCCTGCTTTGTGCATCCTGCCCCCAGGTAGGACTGACTCAGGAGCTGGGATGCCTCACTTTGATAGGAAAAGCATCAGACATCCCTGTGAGGAAACACTGGGAAGACAAGAACTGATGGATCCAATCAAATCTTGCAGATTTGAGAGTTTACGTAAATTCAAGGACTTTAATCCCCCAGGTGAGGGATCTCAGTTCACTGGGGCAGATGGCTCTCTGTCCTAAAAAAGGAACTTACGAAAAAGGCAGGAAAGCTTTCCAAGTCACAAGGAAGCTCCAGAAAAACAATATTTTGTCAAGTGAAGTGCAAATTAATAGAAAAACACATGGATTATATTTCTCTAAAAATACACACAGTTATGAAAATCACAGAGGGGGAGGACGCTGGTAAATCCATTTGGGGTTTGGCAGACTCCAGTGTGTTTGGGAGTGAGGTGCAGTGCTTTAGGAAAGTGGTTTTTCCTATTGTCTTTCTTTTCCTCCATCCATAATCATTAGGATTCAAAAAGTTTTACAGGAAAAAAATACCTCAAGAGTCATCTACTGGACTGCCTCATTGAACACACAAAAGCTGAGGTTCAAAGAGATTAAGTGATGGTTTCACAAATCAGCGATGCAAGTTTGAGAGCACTTGAGAGCCAGACCGCAGCTGGTTCCTTCTCCTCTCCGTGCCTTCCAGTGACACATTTAGGAGCCATTCAGGACCATGCGGTCCACATAATCCATGGATCTTTTTTCCAACACTCAGACCATCCTTAGACATCGGGCAGAGTGGAATCCGGTGGCTTCATCCTGGTCCTGGGCCTCGCACAACCCGGGAGCTCCACCAGGGTAGGAGCCCCACGCCCGCAGGATCTGTGCCTCCAGACTCAGTCTGTGATGTGTAGACAGAGTCAGGGGCCAGGAGTGAGGATCATCAGTAAGTCACCCAGAAGCCTGGCAACGAAACACCAAAGCCCCATTATCCGTTCATATATATATATATATATATATATATATATATATATATATATATATAAAATTATATAATGATAAAAGCAACAATCCACCAAGATGTCACAACAATCCTAAATGTGGATTCATAAAACAATAGAGCCTCAAAATACAGGGTCTGGCAGAAGTAACTCCTGCTGGAGTGTGGTTGGGTGGGCAATAATATGGGAGTAATAATTTATAGTTTTAATTTGAACATTTTACCTAAAGTTTATATGCTGTGCTTGAGTGTGATATTGTTATGTTATAGAACTACATGCTTATGATTTTGTTTTAAAAAAGTGGTGTTATTTGTGCTGGATCTTCTATATGAATCAAAACTGATAGAGCTGAACAGAGAAACAGACTAAACCACTATTATTGTGGAAGACCTCAACACCCCACTCTCAGCCATTGATAAAATTACTAGACAAAAAATCATCAAGGGTGTAGAAAAAATGAGTAATAACCAGTCATCAGAAACCGGTTGACATATATAGATCACTGTCCCCAACATCTGCAGACTACACATTTTTTTAGCCTTGCCTGAGGCTGTTCCCATTGATTTCAAAGAGAGAGGGAGAGAAACATCAGTGTGAGAGAGCATTGCTCAGTTGCCTCCTGTACCCCTCCCAGCTGGGGATCAAAATAGCAACCTAGGCATGTGCCCTGACCAGGAATTGAACTGGAAAGATTTCATTGCCTAGAACAATGCTCCAACCATCTGAGCCAAGTGCCCAGGGAAGTATACACGTTTTTTATCAAAGGCCCATGTGAGTTGCCAAGGTGTTTGTTCAGTGTGATTGCGGGCATGGTCTATGCAAGTCTATTGCCTTGTCATCTGTTTTCTGTTTGTCACTTCCATTCATTGTGTCACTTTCTTTTTCTGCTTTCTTTTGGATTAACTTACTATTTTTATGTTTCCATTTTATTTTATTTGCTTATAATCTATAACTCTTTATTTTGTTATTGTAATGGTTTGGTTTTCAGTTTATTAACTTGCCTTCAAGTAGCATTATACCATTTCACAAACAGCATAAGAATCTTACAACAATACACTTCCATTTCTCCCCTTGGACCTTTGTGCTATTGTTGTCATTCATTTTATTTATACATGTTATAGACCCCAAATTACTGTACATTATTTTGGTTTAAACAGTCATTTATCTTTCAAGAAGAATTAAATAATAAGAAAAAAGTCTTACATATAAACTGACATAGTTACAATTTCTGGTGAATCTGCCTTACACAGGTTCACATTTTAATCTAGTATGATTTGCCTTTTGCCTAAAGACTTTTCTTAATATTTCTTATAGGGTCCATGTGCTGATGCTGAATGTTTTCAGCTTTTGTGTGTATGCATATTCATTTCACGTTGGTTTTGGAAGGTTTGTCACTAGGTATAGAATTGTAGGAGGACAAACTTCTCTCACTACTTTAAAAATATTCTTCATTATGTTCTCACTTGCATTGTTTCTGATGAGAAATCTAATGCAATCTGTACCTTTATTTTATTTTTTACTCCTAGCACATCCTTTTTCTCTAGCTGCTTTTAATATTTTGTTTTCATCAGTGGTTGGAACGGTTTGATTATGCTGCATTACAGCGTGCTTTTTCTGATATTCCACATTGGTGGAGTTCATTGAATTTCTCAGACCTGTAGGTCTGTAGATTGCATCACACTTGAAATTCACTTGGTCATTTAAAAAACATTTTTTAACCTCCCCTCCTCCCCTTCAGAAACTCCAGTTACATCTAGGTTAGGCTCCTCATAGCTCATTGCTGCTCTTTTCATCTTCTTTAATTTCATTTTACCCAGTGATTTATCTTTGATAGTTTTTGTTTGTATGTCTTCAAGTTCACTAATTATTTCTTCTGCCATGTATAATCTTTGGTTAATTCCATTCTGTATTGTTCACCACAGGTATTATAGTTTTCATCTTTACAATTCTGACTTGGAACATATATATAAATATTCCATGGAACTCCTTAATTTCTTAAACATGTGGAATATAGTTACCAAAACATCTACCTTAATGTTCTTGTCTGTTAATTCTAATGGACTTGTGTCCATTGTGGGTTGTTTTGATGAACTGATTAGTCTCTTGGTTATAGACCATATTTCCCTGCTTCTTTGTATGCCTGGTAATCTTTTGTTGTGTGGCAAACTACATAAATTTTGCTTTGTTGGATGTTGGATCTTTTCGTATTCCCATAATTATTTTTGAGCTTGTTCTGGGATATCAAGTTACATAGGAACAGTGGATCTTTGGGGTCTTGCTTTTATGATTTGTTAAGCAGGTCTGAAGCAGGGCTATTATCCCCCACTATTAAGGTAAGACTTTCCTGAGTATTTCACCTTGGCCCCATGAGTTACAAGTTCTACAGGAACTTGTAACTTTTCCAGCCGTGTGGCTGGAAAAACAGGTATTATTTCTGACAGGCGCACTCCGGGCACTGTTTTCTAACGCTTGCAATATCCTCTCATGCAAGTGCTCAGCAGTACTCTGCTGAACACTTGAGCGGGGTCCCCGAAAAACCCCGGGTTCTCTCTTCATGCAGCTTTCTTCCCTTCGGTTCTCTGCCTTATAAGTTCTAGCCGCCTCGGTCTCCCTGGACTCCTAGCCTTGTCTTTTTAATTCAGGGGCCTGCGACATACCTCCTAGGGTGTCTCTCCCTATACCACAACCTGGAAACTCACAACTGTAACTAAGGCGGATGTAGGGCTCCCCTCATACAATCTTTGTCTCTCAGGGATCACTGTTCCTTTGTTTTTGAAAATTTTTGTATGGGGTTTCTGGTTGTTTCTTTCAGGATGATAAATCCCAACCCCATCACTCCATCTTGGGTGAAAGCAAAAAGCCTATAGGAGTTTAACCAGGGGCCAGGGCCCGGCTACAGGGATCTTGGCAAAAAAGCCAGAGCTGGAAATCTATCACCCAGCATCCAGCAGGAATGTTGTCTCTGGGACCCTCTGTGGGGTCCGAGGTCCTGTCAGTCATTTTTAATCCCAGTGGTGGTGTGAAAATATGCAGAAATATCATCTCTGTGCTCTTACTAGCTAAAGGATGGGGAAATAGAAGAGTTCAGTGATAAAATTATGGCTTTAAAAGTAACTTTCAAAATAATGGTATTAAAAATATCTGAGACTATATAACCCTTATAATTTACAAACCAATTTCATATGCATTACCTTTTTACTGTTGCCTCCTCATATCCCAGTGAGAAATCTGTGTGACATTTTCCAAAATGGGTAAATGATAGAGGGAGTGACCAAACAAGATCAAAGTGCAGCAAAGAGACAAGAAATGATGTTGCTGGAAGTGACATTTGGTTCTCATGTAAATGGAGTCATAGAAGACAGTGGGAATAGTGGCACTGCGGCCAGACCCTAAATATGCAGCCAGACGTCAGTGAAGGCAAACCGATCGACATAAATACGGAAGGATTTTTGAAAAAGGTGACTAGGACCTAGAGGAAAAGATGCTGGCAAGAGAGGTCATGTTAAAGGAATGCTCAGAGAAATCTCAGGACATTGAAAATGCAGAGAATAATTGTAGAAAGATGATTCAAACTTAGAAAGGAGCATGACAATTAATGCTTGTTCTGTGCCATAAATTAAACCAAGGGAGATCAACACTATTCAAACTATTCTTGATAAGGTTTTTATAAACAAAAAAAGCATTTTAATTTTCAATGTTTCAATTGTTTTAAATTATTTCGTACCAAATGAACATAGTTTTCCTATGTTTTACTTGCCTATACATTTGTAACTGACAGCAAGAATAGTTTGAATGTTTGAGAAAAAAGACTTAAAGGTCATTGAATAACCATAATTTTCCCACTGATTATGAAGGTCACTTTGCTTGGCTTCAGTTTACAGGGTCATTGTATTGTCACCACTATCACCGAAAGCAAGGACTGTCTGTATTTGTAATGATAAAACAATATGCTACTTACCATCAAATAAGGCTGGTAATTAAATGAAACAAAATAAAATACGAGGTAAAAGATTTTCATCTTTAAAACCTATTCCATTTTTCCATGAAAAAGTTTGTGTGTTCCTATCAGACAAGCAACATACTGACGAAGTTCCAGAATTAAATTTTGGGGGAAGTTGGACTTCTCTTAAACAAACATTCATAGCTCTGACATTTTAGTAAGAAAAAAAATTGTTTTAACTGTTTCTATTTAGGAAAGAGAGGAACACTTGTGAAATCTGTCAGGACTGTGAGGAGAAGTGGGCAGAGGCTCAGAATTGCCTCTGACAGTTCAAGCCCCTGACTCCACTGGTGACACTCCCAGGGGACCCTGTCCCTGGGAGGTCAGGGCCTTACCCTTGGAGGCCAGACTACACTAGGCTGTCCTAAGCAGCTAATAATTCAATCAGTACTTGTTGATTTATTATGAATATTAATTTTTTAAATTATACACTCAACGACTTGAGATAAAGTTAGGACCGTATTCAAGTCCAGCCTATTCACCATCATAAAGCCACATCTCAGATCAGAGTGCTATCCTTCAATCTCCCAAGCCCCACAATTTGCAGTGGGGTGGGGCAGCTCACAAAACTAGCTCTCAGCAGAGGGACACATGGTGTCTATTTCATTTGACAGCACAAAGATAAAGCATTGAAAGCCCAGCTTAGTCCCCAGGTGTCTGCTGAGCACCTACCCCACAGGGCGTGATGCTGGGAGCAGAGGATACAGAGATGCAGAAAAGCTCAGCAGCCGGAGGCCAGAGGGACAAGTACAAAAAAGACAGAGAGTCTACCAGGCTCCCTGGGGGCACGACAAGGGAATGATTCCTTTTGCCAAGGGGTGTAAGGGGAAGTTACAGGAAGATGAGGTGACTCCAGACCAACTGCAAGGTGGGGTTGTCCGTCAGCCAGAGCATCAGAAGCCAGGCTCGGAGTGGGGAGGGAAGTGCAGGGTGGTCCTGGGCAGCCTGCTCCACACGCAGATGGAGCTCAAGTTGTCTGCTGGGAATGGCTGGAGAGGGGCACTCAAAAGCAGGCTGCCACCATTATGCCTGAAAAGCTATTTTATTTTTGGTCAAGGGAGACTCTTTAGTTCCTTCAAGCAGAGGTGCAGGTTAGCCTTACCCAGTAATCACTGTACTCACCAGCAAATTCTCAGCATCATTCCTTGCCCCACCGGCACCCCATTCCTCCCTGTGCTCAGAGAAAACAGTGAGAGGAAGGGCAGGATTAGTAGGCATAAGCCTAGGGAGAATAAGGACCATGAGTGTTTTTTTCCCTGCTGTTCCCCCAGCAGGCAACACCGTGCCTAATAAATGGATGGCACCCAATCCAGGCGTGTAGACTCAGTTACCAGTGCCCTTTAAAGAGTCTTTGGTTGTGCAAAGGAAAATCTAGAGGGAGGGGGTAGAAACAGATTAAACCTTCCTTCATTAGTGAAAGGAGCTTTCTTTAATGAAGGCATTTTGGCATATAGTATTTTAAATTGTGTATTTTCAATGTTAAAAGACTTAAAGACTCAAAGAGTTTAGGGGTCTTTGCTCTAGGGGGATTGGGCCTCCACAAAATAACATTTGCCTGAAATCAAGGAGTAATACTGCTTTTAAGGGACTTTCTGGCAAGGGTTGGCCAGTAAGTTTTAGAAACAGGAATATCCGATATCCATTTTTAAATTGTTTCCTGCCTCTGCTGTCATTTCCAGTACTCCCTTACCCCAGATTCTCCACTGAAGTCAGGTGTGGAGTGGTGGGGTTGAAGGTGGGACACTGGTGTTTACATTTGGTGTGAAATTGTGAGGAAGGCACAACACAGAGACACCAGTGACTTTTGGTGGACAAGGCAGTCAGACACGCAGAGGGGCAATGAAAGATCCAGACTTACTGCGGTGAAGCAATATAAAGGCTTGCTAACAATAAAAAAAGCTTTTCAAAGGGAGAGGCAACAAGCATGTATTTGAGACCAGTAAGAACAGCTACTTGGGACACACTAATTTAGGCGGAAGCAGTGTTCAGATTGGAACACAAAGGCAACAGTGTTTATGAGAAACGGGAAGGGGAACAAGTCCGTCGATGAAGTCAGGCACTACTGCTGGTTCAGGTCGCATCACATAGTGACATTCTACACAGTGTTTTCAGTTTTTAGTCCAGTAGTGATAACAGCTGCTTTCTTGTTATCTTTGCCTTTGCGGTTTGTTTGTTTTGTTTTGTTTCTTTTTTTGGAGGCACAGGTTACTTAGGCCCGGTCCAGAGGTGATTTTGCCTTGGAGTGACATTGTAAGGTTTGAGGTCTAAGACTGCAAGGCAGTGCCTCTGGCAGGGCAGCTCCCGCTCCATTTTTAAGGGGCTCCACACTGTCTATAGGCTCCAGTTGTGTCATTTAGTTAAAACAGGAAGGACGCAGACAACAAACTTAGGTTTGCCAGAAAAGGGGGTGGTGGGGGTCGGGGAGGCTGGGTGAAAAAGGTGAAGGAATTCAGAAGCTACAAAATAGTAGTGGGGATGTCAAATACAGCAGAGGGAATATAGTCAATAATACTGTAATAACCACATACAGAGCCAGGTGGTTACGAGAATTATCAGGGGGATTGCTTTGGAAATTATATAATTGTTTAACCACTATGCCATACACCTGAAACTCATATAAAATAATATTAAATGTCAATTGTAATAGAAAGAAAGAAAGAAAGAAAGAAAGAAAGAAAGAAAGAAAGAAAGGAAGGAAGGAAGGAAGGAAGGAAGGAAGGAAGGAAGGA
>PVIA01010301.1:0-52878 GCA_004024845.1 Tonatia bakeri | reverse complement strand
CTGCCCCACCCCCACCGATCCTGCTCTTCCCCCTCCACCCCACCCCAGCCCCTCCCCCTGGCAATAAGAACCAACCCTGAGCCCAGCTCTCCGTAGTATTTGTCCCTTTAAGGAATCCCTAAATCCGGACACCCCTCTCCTCCCCCACCTGAGAACCAATTAGGGTTCCCGAATTCAAGTAGAGGCTTTTGTGTGTCACGTGTTTGGGGAACAAAGCCCTCTCCGGCAGGAATAAAAGCTTCTATTCAGGAGCCAGTTTGTTCTCATTCTAATCGTTTCCACTCCCGCCTCGCCTCCTTCCCGGGTTCCCAGGGCCGCCCAGCTTGGCCTCACCTTTCCGTCTTAGCACCCCACATTAGAGCCCTGCCCAAAGGCAGGTGGCCACAGACCCGGGGCTCTGGCCCACCTTTTCTTCCCGGGAGATCATATGACTCCGCTGGCTCTGAATTGGGCCCCGTGCTCAGTGCTTCCCGGGCATCGACCTGCAGGACTGTTACTAGTCTCCATGCAGCTGCAGAAACTGAGGCTCGGAGGGGTTAGGGAACTTACCCGAGGTCACACAGTTAATAAGAGGGGGAGTCTAGACCCCCGAGCATTAGTCTTCAGCACTCTCAGCTGGTCCTAGAGTAGGACAGAGTGAGTAGCTCTCACGTGCGCAAAGCCCAAGGGGCCAGGCACCTGCTGGGTATTAGAGACTCCTCACAATACCATGTCACGAGGCAACAATTAAGGTCAAAGTCACAGACTAGTCTGTGGCAGAATAGGAGTTGGAACTCCGGACGCTGAGGATGGAGACATGAGGAAAGCGTGGGCCTTTCAGAAAATGGAGCCGTTAAGAAGAATTTATCGACATGAAAGGGTCACGGGTGATATTGCCAAGGGAAAAATGGCAATCTGCTGAGCGTAATATAATCCCACTTGTGTAAAAACACACGCATGTTGTACATTTCTACATGTACAGAAAATATTTGAAGAAAAATACGTAATAAATTATAATATACGTGTTTATTTGCTTTGGGGAAGTGGGGAGTGGGAAGAGATCCCCTAGTACCACTCCGTGCTGTTTGAAAAAAAATATTTTCTTATCATGGTCATGTATTTCTTTTATAATAATTCATCGTGTTTTATTAAGCTTAACTTCACATTTTATTTTATGTTTTAATCTTCACCGGAAGATATGTTTATTGATTTCAGAGAGAGAGAAACGTCGAGGTGAGAGAACCATCTATCGGCTGCCTCCAAGAAGTGCCCGGCCGGGATCAGACTCGCAGCCTAGGTACGTCCCCTGACCAGGGACCCAGCCCACGATCTTCCGGTATCCAGGACGACGCTCTAACCAACTGAGTCACCGGGCCGGGACTGAACCATTTTTAAGTGTACAATTTAGTCACATTTAGTAACTTCACGATGTGCAGCCATCATTTCCATCTGGTTCCAAAACATCCTCATCACCCGGAAGACAAACCCCATGCTCGTTAAACAGTTATTCCCATTTCTTCTTCCCTTGACCCCTAGCAATCACTAACCTGCTTTCTGTCTCTATGGATTTGCCTATTCTGGATATTTCATATAAAGGCAATAATAAAATATGTGACCTTGTGTCTGGCTTCTTGCAGTTAGCATGTTGTTGAAGCTCATCCATGTCATAGCATGTGTAGTGCTTCGTTCTTTTTTAAGGCTGAATTACAGCCCATTGTAGGGGTACACCACATTTTGTCTATCTGTCCATCCATTGATGGGCAGTTGGGTTTTTCCCATTCCTTTGAGGATTATGAATGGTACCACTATGATCATTCATGTATGAGTTTTCTTTTTTTACAGATTTTCTTTCTTTCTTTTTTTAGAAAGAGAGGAAGGGAGATAGAAAGAGAGGGAAGGAAACATCAGTGTGTGGTTGCCTCTCGTGCACCCCCAACTGGGACCTGGCCCGCAACCAGGCGTGTGCCCTGACTGGGAATTGAACCAGTGACCCTTTGGTTCACAGCCCATGCTCAATCCACTGAGCCATGCCAGCCAGGGCTACAAGTTTTTGTTTGAATACCTGTATTCATTTTTTTCTTGTATATATCTAGAGGCTGGGTCCTATGGTAATTCTAGGTCCGATTTCTTGAGGAACCAACGAAGTGTTCCTCTCAGCACTGAGCCACTTCACACACCCACCAGCAATGCGCAGAAAGCTCTAACTTTTCTACATTCTTGCCGACACTTGTAATTTTCTTAACTTTTTTCTGTTATAGCCGTTCCAATGGGTGTGAAGTGATATCTCATTGTGGCTTTGATTCACATTTCCCATATGGCTAATGATGCCGAGCAACTTTTCATGTACTTATTGGCCATTTGTATACCTTCTTTTTTTTTTTTTTTAAGATTTTTATTTATTTATTTTTAGAGAGGGAAGGGAAAGGGAGAGAGAGAGAGAAACATCAATGTGCGGTTGCTGGGGGACACGGCCTGCAACCTAGGCATGTGCCCTGACTGGGAATCAAACCTGCGATGCCTGGTTCGCAGCCCGCGCTCAATCCACTGAGCTACACCAGCCAGGGCTCATTTGTATACCTTCTTTGTAGAAATAGCTATTCAAGAATTGTGCCCATTTTTAATTGGGTTGTTTGTTTTATTATGGAGTTGTAAAAGTTCTTATATATTCTGGATACTAGATCTTTATCAGATATATAATTTGCAAATATTTCCTCCAATTCTGAAGGTTTACCCCATGTTTTTTACTAAGAGTTTTATAGTTTTAAGTCTTTGATCCATTTCGAGTTAATTTTTGAATATGGTGTAAGGCAGGGGCCTAACTTCACAATTTTGTATGCAGATTTTCTGTAATAATTGTTTTTGTCCTTGTCCTTACTGTCTTAACCAATGAGCTCCAAATTTTTGTGGTCATATGTTCATAAGAGGAAACAATCTTTGAGCCCATATCTCTAACATATATATAGATGTACTTATTCATAACATCTACGAGTGTACAATTAAACTGTTAGGATATCTTCATTAGAAAACATACACACAAGAAATTGTTAGAGGATGAAATAGAAAAGGTACATCTAGAAGGCCTTTCCATCTTTCCTTGGTGGATCAGCTTGAGTGTTCCCAGGGCTCTCAATCCCCTGGGGCCTGCTGGTGCTGATGGGACAGCAAGGCCAGCCGTCCTTCTACAGGGACAGCCAGCCAGATGGCTGCTGTGTGGCATGGGAGTGACCTCTCCAGACTGGGTCTGACTTTCCTCTTCTGGGTCACATACTCTGGTGTCAGAAGAACGTGTTTGAACCCTGGCTCTCTCTAATTCCTAGCGGTGTGGCCTCAGGTGAGGGGCTTTGCCCTTCTGAGCCTCAGATGGTAGTCCTCACTCCTTAGGCTGGTGGGGGCAGGGCTCGGGGAGGTGATAGGGGTGAGCGCAGCGCCTGGTACCTGGTAATCTCTCAGTAAACAATAACGGTGATCACGATTACCGTATTGGAGAGCCAAGTCCTGACAGCCCTTCTGATCCACTCTGTTAACTGAAGGATTCAAGGCAAGAACCCCTCACTGGAGGGACGGAGGAGAGGGACAGGAGAGGGAAGCAGGGAGAAGGAGCTGGCCCTGCTCTCCGAGGGGCAGTAGGTGGCCTGATGGGTGCAATCTATCTGGAGTGCAAGGGAGGCCTGGGTTGAAGCCTTGTTTTTTTCTTTCTTTTTTTCTTTTTAAGATTTTATTTGTTTGTTTTTAGAGAGAAGGGAAGGGAGGGAGAAAGAGCAAGAGAGAAACATTGATGTGCGAGAGATACATCGATCGTTGCCTCTGGCACGCCCCCAACTGGGGACCTGGCCTGCAACCTGGGCATTTGCCCTGACTGGGAATCGAACCAGGGACCTTTCAATTTGCAGACTGGCACTCAGTCCACTGAACTACACCAGGCAAGGCTGAGGCCTTTCTCTTACTCTAATCAGTCACATGACCTTGGCCAAGTGGTAACACTTTTGGGAATCTCAGAATCCTCATCTGTAACATGGAGATGATATATGCATCACAGAGTTATCTAATGCATAAATGAAATAGCACAGAAGTACTTCCCCCGCAATAAGAACTCAATAAACAGCCATGATGATGCTGATTTGAGGCCTACTGTGCCTACCACATTATTTACCTATTTGTTCATTCCATCAAGATTTATAAAGTGCCTGCTATGTGCCAGCCATACAACAGCAAACAAGAAGAAAACAGCTCTTACTTTCAAGAACCTTATGGCCCAGAGTTACACAGACATTAAGCAAGCAATACACACCCACACAAACACACAGGGCAGCAAGCGCTACAGGTGAAAAAGAAGCAAGGAAAAGGCAAAAGGAATAAAGGATCAGAGAACCAATCAGGAAAGGTCTCATGGGGAAGCAACATTTATGCTAAAATCTGAATGATAGGGAAATGACCAGACACAGAAGGAACAGCGGGATGTACCAGCCAGGGAGGCAGGCTCAGGCTGGGGAAGGGTGGCCGGGCTAAGAGGAAGGTATTCTAGGATGAGCAAAGGGGGCTGCAGGCTGGGCTGAGGGCAGGGTGCTCCAGACTGACAGAGGAGTAAGAGGGAAGGGTGCTCCAAGCTGCAGGACGGTAGTTCCAGGCTAGAGGAAGCCTGTTCGAAGGGCTGCAATTGAGAAAGAGAGTGGTGACTTCCAGGCTCTGAAAAGCCAATGGACCAGAGGGAAGGAGGGAGGGGGTTGTGGAGGGGTGAGGCTGGAGAGGCAGAGACCAGGTCATGCAGGGCTTTACAGGTCACTGTGAGGCTAGGTTTGCTCCACCTGTGCAGGGCAGTCCTTGCAGGGTTTCTATCTGGGACAGAGGGCAACGACAGCTGCCAGAAGTTCAAGTATGCGATTGCACACATCTTGCTGAAGAGGTGGAGCCTGGACTTGTGTAGTGGGCAAGAATATGGAAACTAGTGTTTGGATTCCTTCTGGTTTAGAATTTCCCCGTGTTCAAATCCTACCTTCCTCATTCTTTGCTGTGTGGCCTTAGGATGATACATGTCCTCTCTGTCTGAGTTTCCTCTTCTGTCAAGTGAAGATAATAAATGCAACCTACCTCAGTTTTGGGGGAAAGACTAAATAAGTCAATTAATGCAAATTGCTGAGCAAAGCACCTGGCATATTGTAAACATGCAATAAATGATAATTATACCTCCTACTCCTACTGTTATTGTTCTATTATGTCAGGTAGAGCGAGGTGGACCTGGGGACAGTTAATATATTTGACTCAAGTCCCAGGTAAAGTACTTGGTGCTATGCATACAACATAATAGACATTTAGCAGATATTTGTTGAATGAATGAATGCAACTGTCTCTTTCCATTTTTGATGAATGGGTTCCATTCTGCATCAGCCAACCAAAAACGGTTGAGCCTTAACGTAGACCCAGCACCATGCAGGACGGCAGAGGTAGGGTAATATCTGGGCAGATGGGGAATATACAATTCAGCTGACACGGGTGGCCACTGGCTCTCCTTTGGGGAGAGCCCACTGCTTTATTTCTGCTTTCCGGTCCAGCTGAAATGCCCGCCTTCCCTTTCCTCTCCAACCTGCTGTACTCTCTCTCTCACGAGCCTCCAGAGGTCTCCTAAGGTCCACATTTTTAGCTTGATATAATGTGTCCCTTTACTGAAGCGTAAACTCCTCAAGAACTGGCAGCAAGTCGTGTTCAGGTTTAGACCCTGCCGAAGTACCCGCCACGGTGGAAAAAGCACATTGGATTCAGTCGATGGAAAGCGAGGATCCAAAGATGGAGTCACCGAGCACTGGCTGTGTGACCTTGGGCAAGGCACCTCTCTTGTTGGACCTCTTACGTTTCTCCCTCTGTAAAGCACCAAGGGGACATGCGAGGCTCTCCACGGCAGCCGTTCTCAACCTTTCTGAAACTGGGACGCTCCCGATGGAAAGACGTTCCCATTCGACGCAGCCTTCCTTGGGCATTCAGATAAGATGGCCTGAAGCTCCGTACAACCCCAGCTCTCCTCTCCCCCGTCAGGAGAGCACGTCTGAAGGCTGGGGAGCAAGTGACGTTATTTTTATAGACATAACCTTGAATCCGCTTTTCCTCATTTGTTTATTTCTTTTTCTTCTTCGTTTATTTATTTTTAAAGCAAGTAAAGCATTTCAAGCTTCAGTAGAGGTAGTGGTTAAGAATATCAGGCTGGGGGCCGAGGAAACCTGCCTCGAAATACCCTCTTTGACTTCTTCCCGCTGGCCCTGCCCCCTGCCCCGGCCCCTACTCCTTGGCAGTCTGTCAGTGGGAGGTCCTTGTCTCAGTCCCCGGCCTCCTCCAGCCCTGCAGAGCCCTAGAGTCTCAGTTACAAGTGAGTGCATGCATGTTGGCCAGGCTGGTGTCCAGATTGGCAATGCCTGCTGGGAGCTCTCCTGCCTGGAACACGGCACCCAGCCCGATGGCCAGAGGCCAAGTGACAAGACCTTTTGGGAGGGGGGAGATGATGCCTTCAACATCTTCCTCAGTGAGACAGGTGCTGGCAACCACGTGCCTAGGGCAGTGTTTGTAGACCTGGAACCCAGGTCATTGATGAAGTTCACATGGATACCTACGTCCAGCTCTTCCGCCCTGAGCAGCTCATCACAGGCAAGAAAGATGTTGCCAATAACTATGCCCATGGACACTACACCACTGGCAAGATCATTGACCTTGTCTTGGACCACATTTAGAAACTGACCATCAGTGCACAGGTCTTCAGGGCTTCTCGGTTTTCCACAGCTTTGGCTGGGGCAACTGGCTCTGGGTTCACCTCCCGGCTGATGGAAAATCTCTGTCGATTATGGCAAGCAGCCCAAGCTGGAGTTCTCCCTTACCCAGCCCCCCAGGTGTCCACAGCTGTAGCTGAGCCCTACAACTCCATCTGCACCACCCACAGCACCCTGGAGCTCTGTGATTATGCCTTCGTGGTTGGCAACGAGGCCATCCTGACATCTGTCGTAGAAACCTCGATACTGAGCACCCAACCTTCACTAACCTTAATGGCCTTATTAGCCAGCTGTGTCCTCCCAGCCATGCTCCCCTCAGGTTGGACGGAGCCCTGAGTGTTGATGTGACCAAATCCAGACCAACCTGGTACCTTATCCCTGTACCCACTCTCCTCCAGCCCCGTATGCCCAGGTCATCTCCGCTGAGAAGGCCTACCATGAACAGCTCACCGTAGCAGAGATCACCAATGCGTGCATAGAGCCAACCAACCTGATGGTGACATGTGACCCTCGCCACGGTCAATACATGGCTTGCTGCCTATTGTACCATGGTGACATGGTTCCCAAAGATGCCAGTGCTGCCATTGCCACCATCAAGGCCAAGCGTACCATCCAGTCTGTGGACTGGTGCCCCACTGGCTTCAAGTTGGTGTGAATGACCAGCCTCCCACTGTGGCGCCTGCTGGAGACCTGGCCGAAGCACAGTGAGCTGTGTGCACGCCGAGTAACACCGAGGCCGGGGCCCGCCTGGACCACAAGTTTGGCCTCATGTTTGCCAAGCGTGCCTTTGTCCACCGGTATATACCAGTGAGGGATGGAGGAAGGAGAGTTTTCTGAGGCCATGAGGACATGGCTGCCCTTGAGGAAGTTGGAGGGAAGACTGCTGAGGGAGAGGATGAGGGTGAGGAGTATCAACCTGTCTGCCTCGATGTTACACTCCCATGTCTTGGCACTGTCTCCTTTCTGTTGTGCTGTGAAGCCTACTGTGTCCCAAACTTGTCCATAGAAGCGATGTTTATATTTTCAGTGTCAAAAAAGAAAAGAAATGCCCTCTGTGTCACTTCTGAGTGGAGCGACTTTGGCCAAGTTACTGAGCTTCAGTTTCCCGGTCTGCAAAATGGGAAGACCGTAACAGAACGAGCCTCAGAGGGCTGTGGGTTCAGCGCGATCACCCGGGGCAGTTCTCAGCACCATCCTGAGGACGTGGCAAGGGTTTAGCAAAGTTGTCAATATCTACGTCTACTATTACTAGTGAGCCACCATGTGTAACACACTAGAGATTAGCATAGAATGCTGAAAACTGAAAGCTAAGCTCTTGATTAGCTCCCACCAAAGTTGACCTTTCCTGGTTTTCTGGCCTAGTCGTGGGGGTCTGGAGTGTGGACAGATTCCCCTGCCGAGACGGTCAATAGATTTATGAGTGTAGCTTCTTTTTTCTGCCTGGTTACTCTATCCCTACTCTCTCATCTTAGCCCCCTTTTAAATTCTTTCTGGTTTGCCTTTTTGGTAAAATTATTGTTTTTTTTATTAAGGTAAAATTTACACAAAGTAAAATGCACACATTTTAAGTGTACAGCTGGGTGAGTTTTTATATATAACAACAACTCAGAGCAAGTAAGATGCGGACCTGTGTTTTCTGCGGCGGCGGCCACCACACACTCGAAATGTGGCCAGCCCCACCCGAGAAGTCCCGTAAGCACAGAACATACATTGGATGCTGGTGAATGTCAAAGAAAAATGAACGTAAAATAGATCATTGATTATTTTATAATGATAA
The DNA here is from genome assembly GCA_004024845.1 of Tonatia bakeri. NCBI lineage: Eukaryota > Metazoa > Chordata > Mammalia > Chiroptera > Phyllostomidae > Tonatia > Tonatia bakeri. The sequence continues at coordinate 44,376 of PVIA01010301.1, read as the reverse complement.
CATGCTGAAATCTAATATTTTGAATATAAGACTAACATAAATGTCACTGTTTCCTTTTACTTTTTTTTAGATGTGGCTACCGGAAAATTTTAAATGACCCATGCGATCCTCATCAGTGGATGGCATCTGACTTCCATCGGGCAGCACTGATACAGAACATCTTGATCCTCCGGAAACATCTCTCTTGCTTCTCAGTCAATATCTGCTCCCTTTTCCTCAAAGACACACACAATTCTGACCTCTCTCCCCATAGATTCATGTTGCCTATTCCAGGACGTCTTACAAATGGAACCACACAGTATGTGTTGTCTGGTATCTGGCTTCTTTTGACCAACATAATGGTTTTGCAATATGTTCTTGTGTCAGTCACATGTTCCTTTTCATTTCTGCGTAGTATTCCATGTGTCACAGTTTATCCATTCTCCTGCTGACGGACATTTACCTTGTTTCCAGTTTCTACGATGAATAATGCTGCTAGGACTGTTCTTGAAGAGTCTTTAAATAGTCTCGTTCACATTATTTTTGCTATGTTTTCTTTTGACTGTTAGGATGAACCATCCTCACAGAAAAAATCCACACCCATCTCTGCTATATTCGTGGTTTGAGGTTAATGCTTTACAGTTTAATGGAAGTCCTTTCCGGCCCTTTCTCCACATATGGAATCAGGTATTGTCATTGTTAATAAAACTATCACTTTGGTGGTTCTGCCCTTGGCTGTCTGACCCCTGGGGGTGGCTCCAGAGTTCCCGATCCTTGCTCTTCTTGTTCAAAAGTCTCTAGGAAACCAAAAACTGGGAAAGATGTAGGGAGGGCAAATATTATGGGGCTCTTTCATTATTCCCTGATTATCTGTATCCATGGCAGACATTGCCAATCAATCACACCTTTCTATCCTCGCCCAGCCCCAGTCACTACTAATCAATAGAAGAACTGAAACCAATTTCCCACCTCTAAGATAGGCCACCTTCCGTTTTGCTGATGAATAAACTAGGGCTCAGAGAGAGAAAGAGTCTGCTTCAAGGTCAGAGAGGGAGCCCCAGGCTCCTGCCTCCCTGTCTAATGTTCATTTCTGCTACATTGACTGACTCCAAAAAATGATTTCCCTGAGATCCCCGAATACGTGGTGTGTAGGAAGAGAGTGTTTCTGAGCCCTGGGGCAGGGGGACCTACCTCTAGCCAGCCCCTCATCTTTATGATCTGCCTTGAGTATCATGAGAAGTCCCTGCCAACAGCCTGGCACCCCCTCCCCCACAGTCACCGCCGACAGACCTGCGGTTTCTGTTCTCCAGGTCTGCAGTTTCAGTTTCCGAAAATAAACATTAAAAAAAAAAAAAAACTAAACTAAAGGAGGCATGCTCGTAGCATCTTTGTCTTCAGCCCCTGAATTATGGAGTTATTAATTGACCAGAGTAAGTCAAACAGCTAATTACAGCAGAGAGGGCGACTTCAGATGCCGAAACCATAAAACTCCCAAAGCATCCCCCTCTTTCGCCGACACATCGCACTGACTCTGGCTGTCATTGGAAGCGACAGTGAGAAAGTGGGAGAGTCAGCAGGTCTGAACAGACTGGGTGTTCTCAGCTGGGCAAGCAGAATAGTTTATTTAATTCCCTCCCTGCCGGGGCAGGGGGGTGAAGTCTGGGGGATAAGTGCAGACAATGTAACACAATGTTTGAATCAGGTGGAGCTGGGTTCTTAGACTGGCCCGCACACACTTTCCAGTTGCATGACCTTGGACCTGTCGTTTCAGGTGTCTGAATCTGTTTCTTCATCTGTAAACAGGTATGTTAATAAAACCGACTGCATTTGGATTATTGAAGTGCTTAAAATGACTTGGGTAAAAAGGTGTATGTAAAACCCTCGTGAATATTTGTCTCTGGACGGCAAGCTCTGCGAGAGTGTGGAGACCTGTCTGTCTTCCTAACATCATGTCCTCCAGTCCTAGCACAGTGACTGAGAAGCAACGATCAAGCACCTAATGTGAAGTGTGGGGCCGAGGGGAAGGGTGGTGGTGGGGGAGACGGCAAAGGGGCTTAGCATAGGGCCCCTGCCCTTAAAGAGCTCTCATTCCAGCATGACAGCCCAGAACCATCTAAAATAATAAGTGGGTCGTTATGCATTAAACAGGTACATAAGGTAACATAGAGGTTCACGGGGGAGATTCTGGCATCCGACTTGAGTTCCAGCCTCAGCTCCCCTCACTTGCTACCATTCTGATCTTTATTAGCCAGTTTATTACTCAATGCTTCTATTTCCAGATCTGGAAAATAGGGACCTGCCTCACAGAGTGGTAAAAATGGAATGAGTGTCCTGAAGCAGTGCTTAGTGCAGTGCCTGGAATATAGTACTTGCTCAATAAATCTCAGCTATTATTTTTCCTATTTACTATGTGACTTTAGACAAATTACTTATCTTCCCTAAGACTTATTTTTCTGGTCAGTAAAATAAAAATACAATAGTTTCTACCTTGAAGAATTACCAGGATAATGAAATGGGAAAATTCTTGAAGAGTCCTTAGACAGTGTCTGGTATATGCAAAGTATTTAACTATTTCTAGATGATGATGATGATGATGTTGGTGATGGTGATGATGATGGTGGTGAAAGTTAAAAACAAGATGCTATGAGAGAAAAAAGGGTAAGTTTATCTTGATGCATAGGCACAGGGGTCAGAGAAAAGTTTATAGTAGGTAAGTGATTTTTTGGGGAGGGGGTAACAGCTTGATCGAGATGTAATTCACATACCATACAATTTACCCATTTAAAGTGTACAATTCAATAGTTTTCAGTATATTCGCAGAATTATGTGACCATCCCCATAATCAACGTTAGAATATTTTCGTTACTCCAAATAGAAACCTGTACGCATTTCCCTCCCAGATCTCCCCTGACTCCGCCCCTCCACACACAAGCCCCAGGCAACCACCCATTTATTCCCATTTCTGTGGATTTACCTCCTGCGGGCATCTCGTGTAAATGGAATCATACAATATGTGACCTTTCGTTTCTGGCTTCTCTCACTTATCGTAATATTTTCAAGATTCACCTGTGTTACAGCAGGTGCCAGCAATGCATTCTTTTTTATGGCCAAATAACACTCCGTTGTATAGAAGTGGTGCACATTCAGGTTGCCCCCACTGCTGAGCTGTTACGAACGATGCTACTGCAAACCTTCACGTACAGGTTTTCGTGTGGACATGTTTCCGTGTCTCTGGAGCATGCACCTCGGAGTGGAATCGCTAGGTTATAGGGTGATTCTCTGTCTAACCTTTTGAGGGCCTGCTTTTCCAGACCGTTTTCCATAGTGTTGCACCAGCAACGTATAAAGGTCCCAATCTCACCCCCTCCTTACCGATATTTGTTATTATCTGTCTTTTTATCATAACACAGCCATCCCAGGAGGGCAGAGGGGTGTCTCACTGTGGTTTTGACCTGCACTTCCTTATGGCTAATCACGCGGAGCAGTTTTCCACGTGCTTATTGGCCGTTTATATATCTTCCTTGGAGAAATGGCTTTGCAGATCCTTTGCCCATTTTTAATCGGATAATTTACCTTTTTTATTATTGAGTTGTATGACTTCTTGATATATTCCAGATACAAGTTCCTCATCAAGTATATGGCTTGCAAATTTTTTTTTTCTCTCTTCTGTGGGCTGTTTTTCACTTTCTTGATAGTGTCCTTTGGAGCACAAAAAGTTTTTAATTTTAATCATGTCCAATTGATCTTTCTTTTTAAAGTTTTAGCTCTTGCATTTAGATCTTTGATCCATTTTGAGCAGGTGTTCATCCATGGTGTGAGGTAGTGGTACAACTTCATTCTCTTGCGTATGGCTCTCCAGTTGTCCCAACACTGTTTTTTGAAGGGATTGGTTTATTTGTGGACTCTTAATTCTATTCTGTTGACCTACATGGATATTTTGGTACCACTGCCACACTGTCTCAGAGGTAACTGTACTTAAACTGGACCCAACGAACTGGATCTGCGAAAGCACAGTCAGAGTTTTTTCCCCTTTCCAGAGTGCTTCACAGACTTTAGGTTGCTTTCAGATACGTGAGCTCACTCAAGTCTTTCGGCAAGTCTTACTCTGAGTACACGGAAGCTCGGAGGGCTGAGTGGTGTTTCTTTAGACTCAACCAGAAACACTGGTGGTGAATCTTCCGTCTCTCGGTCAAGCGCTTTCATTACCCCAGCCATTCACTTGCTGGGTGTGTCCAGAAATTTGGGGAAGGGAAAGAGTATTAAAAGCATTAGGACCAAATGGGGGGAGGGTGCAAACAGACTGATTATGTATGTTTGGCTCCTAACCAGCTGATGATAAATTCTCCCTTCTCCTGCTTGGACACGAAATGGGATGTTCTGGGTAATCCAGGGTTTTGCTTGGGCACTGCATTTTCCAAGCATGAGAACACAGTGAAATACCCTCAACACTAAAACCACACAGACTATAATTTACCTATAATTTTGTTGTTGTTGTCATTCTAGGAGACTCTTTATTTTAGAGCAATGTTTCTTTAAGAGAGGTCCAAGGAAAACCTTAGCGATCAGCATCATCTGACAGAGGTGCTTGTTGTTGTTTTTTTAAGCAGTTTTCAGAGCCCCCATTCACCCTGCATCTGCTGAAAAAAATCACTGGGTGATATTTGAAGCACATTAAGTTTGAGGAACCATTGTTTTTAGAGCAATGAAAAGTCAAATTGTGAATATCAATTAGCATTGCACTCAAGAGAGGCAGGCGTTCTGCTTAAGTGAGAGTTCTGGATAATACAGTGGATCAAGGCACTTCATTCCCTTCGAGTCTTTGCCAAAACGTCACCCCTCCCCATGAGAACTTGCCTGATGTGACATTGCATCTCCCCCTCTGCCCCGCGCCTCCCACCCTCCCTATCCCCCTTCCTTCTCCATAGCACTTACCAACACCTGACATCTTACTTATTCATTTATCTGCTTATTTATTATCTGACTCCCGTCTCTAGAAAGAAAGCTTCCCAAAGGTAGGTGCTAGGAATACAGTGCTTAAGACAGTGTCTGCTGGGCAGCTGGTGTTCAATAAATATTTGTGGAAGGAATGAATATGCCAAGTTGCATCATAGTGCTCGGGCATTAAGTCACTTGCCCTCTTTCTGAAAGAGATTAAAAGAAAAAAACCTATAAAGCAAGTTATTCTTTAATTCTGTGAGTGACGCTCAGTGCGTGGAGTACTAGACAGAAGGAACTGGAACCACATCCTCTAATCCCCGAATTCTGGAGTCTGGGCCAGTTGCCCCGAAGATCATTGTTCCCGAACGCCGCTGAGATCCTCAGTTTACGGTGAGGATCACGCACGTACAGCTGCACTGTCCCCCGAGGGCTGCCCCCAGGAGGACTCCTTGCCCCTGGTGCACACCCAGTGGCCTGAAGCAGCAAGGCTGAGATGAACCTGCAGTAGGAGGCGACTTCTGTTAAGGCCACCGCCCCAACATTACTATGCTTCAAAACGGGGGGTGTGAGACACCTCTCAAGTGGGGACACTAATAAATGGAACCTATCTCCATCCACTACTCACGAAGGCTTGGCTGGCTCTGGACCAATGACCCTTACCCATCTCCTCCCCTGCAGGCCACCTGCCCAACAGCACCAGCACCCAAACCACTGCTCGTGGACACTTAGGTTTCTTCCCTCCCGGCAGGTCCCCATAGGCTCCATTTGGCATACAAGGAACAGCAGGTGTAGACCTAGGAACAGTCAGTTCCCTAACACTGAAGGTGCTACCGACGGACCTTTGCTGGTGTCTCTTCCAGGACACACCTGATGCTCCAGTTTGCATTGACATGGTGAGACATGCCTGGTGTGGGAAGCCCCCCAACCCGAGTTCAGGGGAGTCTGAGAAACTGCGGGGCCAGGAGGAGCATAAAAACAGGAAAAAGCAAGCTGGCGTGGTGTCACACACTCAGGGTGCAGGATATACCTGCTGAGTGTTCCCAGAAGGTCCGGAGGAAACCATTAACTTGAGTTTCTCACGTTCTCATACGTGTGGTGGTTGGGGCGGGCGGCGGGAAGGTGCACCAAGAGGGGTAGAATGGGCACCCTTCCAGAGGTCAGGGCTGCGTTGCCCAGAGCTGCTGTGCACATTAGTGAAAGGTGGCTGACTGGAGAAGGGATGTCAGGGTGAGAAGCGGTGGGACGTCATCAGGGGGTGTCACGAGGTTACGTGGGGTGGATTTAAGGTAGAGAGGGGAGGGGAAGGAGTGGGAGGTGAGTTGGGGGGAGGGGCTAGTGTGGCCCTGAGACCCCCAGCGGGGCTGGGAATTCAGGGGACGGAGGGAGTGGCTGGCTGCCTCAGCCTCCGGATGTGACCCCAGACTGGGAAATGAAGGAGAGGCTATGGATTTGGCCAAATGGGGACAGGGAGGGCCGCCTCCGGCTCCCAGGGCGATCCAGCATGGACTTGCTTGCGGTTGCCAGGCTGCAAGGAGGGAGTCTTCGCGGGGGGCGAGATGGCCGCCTGGAGTCTTGAGTGAACCTTCGGGGGGCCTCAGAGACCCGTGAGATGGGGGCCTGGGGAGGAGCAGGGGGAACCGAAGGTGTTTGGCCTTCGGGAGCAGTATCTCCGAGGGAGATGGACGGAGAGAAGTAACTCCAAACGCGGTGGGTAGGCAGTTAGGTTCTTCCCGGTCCGATGGGTGGGGCTTACGAGGGGGTCATCCGGAGGGGGAAGGTGCACCGCTGAGCCTTGAGGCTCCTAAACTGGAAAAGGGAGTCTCTTAAGAGGCACTGGCCTCCCCTCGGGACTGGGTGGGGAGGGGCCGGGAGCGGCCGGAACCGGCTGTACCGAATCCAGACGGTGGTCCGCGTGGGGCAGACGACAGCCAGGGAGCCGGAGAAACAGCGGAGACTCCTCATACTGGGGGCAGGGGTGCCCCAAAGGCTCGGGGCAGCGGGGCTTCTGCGGACGGAGGGGGCTTGGGACAGCCGAGGGCGACTCTCATCCGGGACAGCAAGGATGAAGAGTAACTGGGAAACTGATACGGTGTCTGCTGGGGTGCGGGTGGAGGCTCCCCACTCAGGACGCAAGGCACGGAAAGGGCTCCCCAAATTGGATCTGAGGGACATGGGACACTGGGAGTGGGCTGAAAGCCGTTGACAGGGAACCCTAAATTAGGTTCGAGGCAACTGGGGGTTCGGAGGGCGGCTTCTCGCTCCGACTGGCAGGATGGAGGGATTTTCACCCCATGCACCGCGAGGGGCCTGGGGGACATGAGGCTATCTCCCTCCCGACCCAGGGCTATTGAGGATCTCTCCGACTCGGGGTAGCGGGGGCCTGAGAGGGAGGACTGGGGGGTCCCCGATCAGGAACCGAGCTACCTTGAAGGTACCGGGAAGCGCTTCGTTCCGGGAGGGCGTTCCCGCGGCCCGGCCCCCGCGCTGGGGTGGGTGGGGGTTGCGGCCGCGCCCAGGTCCCAGCCCGCATCGGGACTCGGGGTCTCTCTCACCCTCGGGGACCCGGGAGCCCAGCGAGAGCAGGGTCCAGACGCCGCCGCCTCCACGGGCGCCCGGACGCGCCGGCGAGCGCGGGGCTTTATGCGCGCAGGGCGGCGGGGGGAGGAGCCGGCAGGTCGGCCCCCGGCGGGCCCTCCCCTCGGCCGTCCCCGCCCGCCCGCCCGAGCGGGGTCGGGGGAGGGGGCAGCATGGCCTGTCCGTCCGGCCCCCTTCGCCGCGCACCTCATCTGCCCCGCGCCGAGCGCTGCCGCCGCCGCTGCCGCCGCTGCACTGCCCGCGCCGCCCGCGGCTCCCGATGGAGACTGACGCGCCCCAGCCCGGCCTCGCCTCCCCGGACTCGCCGCACGACCCCTGGTACGGCCCGGCCCGGCCCGGCCCGGCCTGCCCGGCCCGCGCCCGCCCCGGCCCCGCCAACATGGCCGATCCGGGTCGGGCCGGGCCTCCCCGGGGCCCGGGCCCGCGCCCCCTGCGCCCCGGCTCCCGGCGCTCACGCGGGCCCTTTGTGTCTCTCCTCCTCCCGCAGCAAGATGTTCATCGGGGGACTCAGTTGGCAGACTACGCAGGGTGAGCGAGCCCGGGAGCGCCCGCCGGCCCGGCAGGGCACCCTGGACCCCCGGCGCCCCGGAACCGGACACCCCAGCTCGGCCCTGCGCCCTACTGACCCCGGGCGCCTCTGCGCTCTCTTTCGCGCCCCGCCCGGGGACCCCGAGAGTGCAGGGCGATCGCCAAGCGCGCATGGCCCTGCGGGTGGAGGGGAAGAGATGAAGGGTTCAGGGGGCATCCGGGGGTGGGTTGGGCCCCCGGGACCCGCCGGCGGCAGCGCCAACTCCGCTCGCACCTGCGGCTCAAACTTTTGTGAGGCGGCTCCCGGAGCGGCGGGAACCCGGCCGGAGCCGTCCCCCCTCCAGCCTAGCTCGGCCCTCGGCTTCCTGGGGCCCCCGTGGGCGCCAGGAGGCTCCAGGGGAGCTGGGTGAGGGCTGAAGGTGGGGGGGGGGACAGTAGAGAGCGCTCAGGCTGCTTGGCGCGGGGGCGGCGGGGCCGCGCCGGGGTCACAAGGGGCAAAGGACGGGGGAGGGGGGAAGGGCGCGGGGCCCGGGCTGGTCCGAAGGCGGGTGTGTGGTTACAGAAGGGCTGCGCGAATACTTCGGCCAGTTCGGGGAGGTGAAGGAGTGTCTGGTGATGCGGGACCCCCTGACCAAGAGATCCAGGTGAGCCCCTCACCCCCTCCTCCTGCTCCTGGCTCGCCCCCCTCCACCGCCACTCACTGCCTTGTAACCATCTGCCTCTCCCTCACTACGGCGCGCAGGGGTTTCGGCTTCGTCACTTTCATGGACCAGGCGGGGGTGGATAAAGTGCTGGCGCAGTCGCGGCACGAGCTCGACTCCAAAACAGTGAGTGGCCCTCGGGGCTTCGGGGGTCCTTTGGGAGAGGGAGGCCGCCGGAGGAGAGGGTCAGGACTCTCCCCAGGGGACAGTTGGACGGGGTCATCAAGGAAGAAGGGAGTTTTCTGAGTAGAAGGGCTGCCAGGCTCTGAAACTTTGTCACTAGAGTTGACGGGCGAGGGAGGAGAAAAAACCCGGGCCTGCCCTGAGATGCTGCATTTCCCACCCCGTCCAGCCTTGGTGAGGGGGGAATCAGCCACCACCCCCTCCCTATACATGCTAATCTTAACGCCTCAGAGAGGAGGTTGGGGTGAGGCTAGGTCCCTCCCCTAGCCCGAATGGAGTGAGTCAGGGCTGCAGAGACCCACCCCGTGGCTTCTCTGAACTGCAACTAGTATTTGGCTCTGTGACACCCCCTCATTCCAGACCAATGGCCAAGCCTCACTGAACCCCCTCGCCACCCTCTCCTGATTTTTGGTCAGTGAGCTCCTTGCTTTGTGTGGAAGACCTAGACCTGCTTGGCCCAGGAAGGGATTTAAGAGAAGGGAGCTAGCTTGCCTGGAAAAAGACTTCTGAGGGCTAGGTCTTAGCTGCTTGTTTGCTATTCAAAGTCCTGGAATATTTTGCTGTTGTCCCACTGCTCCGAAGGGTCTTGGGTCCTGCAGGGGCCTCTGGCCCAGGCTCTGGCTCAAGGGGAGAGGAAAAAGGAGAAAGTCATGGGGGGTGGTTTACTCTGTGATGGGGGTGACCTATGAGTGGGGAGACCATCTGCCCAGGGACCAGGGACAGTGTGATCTCTCTCCACACTGCCCCACTCTCCTCCAGCCCTGGGCCTCCCTGCTTGGGTCAGTCACTGGCTCCTGTTTACCTGCAACAATAGCTGGTTGTGCCTAAGAAATTGTTAAATTACCGCCTGTCCCCAGCCCCTGTTATCTCTGCCTAGTGGCTCCCACTCCTGCTCCCAGTAATGAGCAAACGAGGCCAGGCCTCAACTTTGCGGGCTCTGAAAGGATCTTCTTGGCTCAGACGGAGTGACCCAAGCTGGGAATGGAGAGACAGTGGCCTATTGTTTTTGGTGATTATCTGCCATCAAGCTGCCTGTTCTCCTACCATCCCCTGTCCTCAGAATGCACTGACGGCTTCTGCAGTGCTCAAGAAGCTGAGATTTAGGGGCTGGGACTGGGGCGTGGGGGAGCGGGGGACTGATAAGGGGAAGAGAGAGGGGAGGAAGGAGGGTGAGCCGGGCATCCTTTGGAGATTTGGAACTCAAGGGCAAGGGCCTTGTGTTTGGCATTCTCTGGCCTGAGTTAGGGGTGGTGGGAGGGAGGTTTGTGGTGGGGAGTCTATTTTCGGTTCTGACTTTCACCTTTTATTTATTTGTTGGGTTTTATTTATGTTGCCAGCTGTGAGTCAGAGTGGAGGTGGGGCCTTCAGGGGTGGGGTGTCTGTGGGTGTGCGGGATGTGGCTTGGGCACCATCTCCCTGCTGGGGTCTGTGCAAGGGGACTCTCCGAGGGGTGCTCTGGTGCCTGGGAGGCTGCTTCCAGGAGATCTAGAAGGGTGAGCCTGTCAGTAGATACAAAATCACACCTTCAGACAGGGAAGATGGATAGCTGTGATTTTCCCTGGGGCTGAGTGGGAGAGAGAGAGAAGGCCCTCCCCCAGATGGGTTTTGGAGGTTCCTTCTCTGTGGGCACATTCCAGTGGGGGATCCTGGAGGAAGCTGGTCCCTGGCTTGTGCCGTTCAGGCAGAGAGGAGCCAGAGCCAGTCGCCTTGAACGAGGCTGTTTTGAACGGAAGGAACTTTGGGAAAAGATAGATCTTGCCTGCGATTGGCTGGTGAACTTCTGAGTGGTGTCCACCCATGTGGGTGCCAAGAAACTCTGGAATGACCGACCTCGTAGGCTCTGCATTGATCAGAATGTCTCATGTCCTGCCTTTTGCCGTCTCTAAGTACAGGTAGAGTACCCAGGGATCCTCACGTGCATGTTGCTTTTCCTCCCTGGTTGTTCATAGCCAAGGGCAAAGGTAGCCCACTGGTAATAGCACCTGTGTTTGTGCAATGGAGGAGGTTCACAAAGGGCCGCTTTCACCCACGTTATCTCATTTGATTCCCCCAGTTGCCCCTGGGAAAAGTGGGTGTGATTGTCCCCACTTTGCAGATGAGGGAACTGAGGTTCAGAGGGGCCAGGTAGGTTCCCAAAGATCACAGGCTTGGCCAGGGGCCCAGAATTTCTGAGTCCAAGTCCCGTGCCCTTGCGCGTCACCGAAGCCTGGGCCCCACTTCACCCCGAGCCTCGCTGCACTCTGGGGAAGCTGTTTGTTTGCACCCTCGAGGAGAACTGTTAGATGCCGATCGTATCGGGGGAACGGCTGAGTTCATTGCTGGTGGTTTATGAACTCTTATCTTGAAGAAGAGAGTTTCCATTTGCAAGACTTCAAAAGTATGAATTTGCATGCCTCACCTAGACAGGCATCTGTGTGAAGTCAGTGAAGCTGGCAAGGACCTCGATATACCTGGTGCTTAAAGGAGTAAGACTTTGCTTATTTTTTGAGGTTCTCACTCTATGCTAGACACCATGCCAAGTGCTTTGCAAGCATTACTTAATATAACCTGCAGGTGACCCTTTGAGGTGGATGTTACTCTTTGCCCCTTTTGCAGGTGAGCTTGACCCTGAGGCTCAGAGAGGTTAGGTAACTTGCCTAAGGTCTCACAGCTGGGAAGCAGTCTTAAGTGGGATTTGAACCCAGTAGCCTGGCTGTTGGGCCCAAGTGTGTAACCACTATACTTTCCTGCCAGAGGGTGTGGTGGCTTCTGTCACCTCTGCGTCCTGGGACGAGAGAGGTCTGCAGGACTGAAGGCCAAGTGGCGACCTGTCTGAAGTGTGATAACCGAGGCCCCTTTTCTTTCAGATTGATCCCAAGGTGGCCTTTCCTCGGCGAGCACAGCCTAAGGTAGGTGTGTCTCTGTCTGCGGGGAGTTCTGCTACAGAGGGCAGTGATATTCCCAGCATTCCTTTTTACGAAGGATGCTTCTGGAACCTCTGTGTAGACCGGGATGGGGGGGAGGGAGAATTTTTAATGTCCTTGCTCTGTGGGTGGAAGACACCATGTGTCATTGTTCCATCTGTGCGCTGGAGTGGGCCGGGGAGGGGGCTGCATGTGTTGGGAGAAGGGGAACCCCTCAGGGGACTCGTTGTCCTGTATTTGAAGCCAGCATGGTTTGGACCGGGAGTCGAATTCTGACCTCAGAGATCACAGCCTCTGTGTCCAGTGTCTCTGGGGGTCAAATCCAGGACAGACTTAACCCCTGAGGCTGAGTTAGGATGGGCCAGGGAGCTGTCTCTGACCCCAGTCACCCTCCCACCTTCTGAGTGTGAGGTGCTGGGTTTGGGGAGGGGGGGGCAGGGATGATGGAGTCCGTCACCTGTTGTCTTTCAACTTGGGTGACTGTGGCTGTCCTCCCAAGCACTCGCTTCCCCTGGGGCCCTGGCAGGTTTTTCTGGGTGTGCAAGAAACAGATTTCTGCACAGTCAAACTGTACAGCACTTAAAACTTTTTGTCCAGGACAGCGGCCTGAGATTCTATTCCGGGCCCCAGGGCAACTAGCCAGGTCTTAACTTTTAAGCAGTTGAATGTAGGGGACAGACCGGACGGCTGATTTCAGAACAGAGAGCAGGACCCTGCGTCTGCTGACCGGCCAGGTGTCCTAGGACTAGGTCCCTCTCCAGGGGGCTAAAGTGTCCCCTTTGCAAGGGGGTTGGTGGGAACTAAGATGCTTCAGAACTTTGAGCCACGGTGCTCTGCTCCTGCCACAGCGCAGGGAGAGGGGCATCTTAAAAAAAAAAAAGATTTTATTTATTTATTTTTAGAGAGAGGGAAAGGGAGAGAGAACGAGAGGGAGAGAAACATCGATGTGAAAGCAAAACATTGATCATTTGCCTCTTGTATGCAACTCGTCTGGGGACCAAACCTGCAACCCAGGCTTGTGCCCCGACCGGGAATCGAACTGGTGACCTTTCGCTTTGTGGGGGGGTGATGCTGAGCCACATGGTCAGGGTGAGGGACGGTTTTTTGAGAGACAGGAAAGGGGCGTCTCTAGAAGGGTCCAGCAGAGGGCCTGAACACAATTACAGAGCAGGTATTCGGAGGAAGCCGCACCAGGGAGCACATGGTCGGAATTGGGTTAATTCCATTAAGCAGTTTGGTGACAGAAGGTGCTTTAGTGTTAGGATGGGGCTGGGAATTGCCGTGGATTAGCCATGCGCTCCTGGGGTAATTAGGACCATGTGTTCTTCCTAAAACAGGGCTGGGGCCACAGGGCTGCCAAAGGTTGGCTTGGGAAGAGGTTGATGAGGAAAATGTCGGCGTGGAGTTCAGGGGGACCCTGTGATGGGCCTTGGCCTCTCCCGGCGGGGGTGGGAGGGAAACATGTGGGGTCTTTAACTTAGGCTGTAGGTCTGGGTCACTAACCCACCCCTTTCTCTATGGTGGTCTTTAGGGAAGGAAATTTCCCCACACGGACCCCAGGGAGGGAGGCGGGAGGCGGACACACTGGAGCCAGCCAGGGTGTGGGGTGCACAGCTGCCTGTGACAGGCCTAGAGACGGGGGTCTAAGGGGGAGCTTTTGGGGCGGGGGGGCTTCCGAGTAGCCGGGGCCACGGAGAGCTTGTCAGCTGGCACCCTGGCAGGAGGGCTCGAGCCCCTGCTGGTGGCAGTAGGCCACGGGACTCAGATGCCCACTTTCTCATTCTGTCCCCCTAACAGATGGTGACTCGGACGAAGAAGATCTTTGTGGGGGGGCTGTCAGTGAGCACCACGGTGGAGGACGTGAAGCAGTATTTTGAGCAGTTCGGGAAGGTACGTCACACTGGGGGCCTTGCTGGGGGTGCGAAGAGTCTGTGGAATTGGTCAGGAGTAAACAGAGTCCAGCCAGGTCATTCCAGTTCCTGCAAAAGGTGAAAAGAGGGGTGGGTCCTTCTGTGGATGAGGCCAGGCCAACCCTACCGTGCAGGCTCCTGGCCTGTCTGTGGGCCTCACACTCTGGACACGTCCCCGGGGACAGAAGCCACACAGTAGCTGTCTTGTTGTTGCCCTTCGCCTGTGTTTTTCTCTTGCTTATCTTCATTCTCTGGAGGGAGGCTGCTCTCCTGCAGCCAGTTCAATCCAGCCACCCCCTTGGCCTCCTGGGAGTTTGCACCTGTCCGGCCATAGGCGGTTGCACCGTCCCCCACTCCTTCCTGGTGAGGACGATAAGGAGGCAATAAATAGGACTCCCAGTGGCACTCAGCACCCTGCTTACACAGGTGGGAGCTTGTGGCAGGAGCCTGGGGTGGGGGGGTGGGCGCTGATCCCCCACCCATTGTGGGGTGCTGAAGATCAGGCCCAGAGGATCGGCTCTCAGCCCTGAGGTGCACCCAGCTTTAATTTCTGGGCTGTTTGTGAAGTAGGACATGTGGGGACGTGAGACCATGGGACGTCCCCGCAAAGGGGAGCGGTGGCAACGTCAAGGTTCCATGGCGAGAAGGCCAAGAGGGGACCAAGTTTTGGTCTGAGGATGCAATGGGAATGCTGTGCTTAGCGCTGGGGTCCCTGACGGAGTCCTCTGTGACACAGCTACAGGCTGGGCCTCTGCTTTCCCATCAAGGTATTTTTAGTTCCCTGTTAGGCAAAGGGCAAAAAAGGTGGCTTGGGAAATGGGATGTGAGTTGGCGACTGAGTGGGTTTCCAGTCCCTGTCTCTAGGGTAGAAGGGGAGAGGCTGGGAGGTCCCCTGGCCAGGGGATGCCGGCGGCGTGGGGGCCAGAGGCGGAGGTGCAGGCGCCCCGTGGGGACCCGGGTCCAGGACGGAGGGCAGGTCGGCGGCCCAGGCCCCAGAGGGAAGGACGCTCCTGGGAAGCAGCAGGCCCGCTCTCTCCGGCGGGGTGTCTTTGTGTCTGAGCGCCGAGCGTTGGAGCTCGCACTAATCTGATCCAGCAGCTGTGATTGGAGGCCGCCTGCCCCCGGGGCCGGCGTTGCCATGGCAACCGGGCCCCAGGAGAAGCCGTCAGCGGCCGCGTCTTTTGTTCGGGCCTAAATCGGCGTTGGCATGTGAAACCGGCCCGGGGAGGCCAGGGGGAGACGGAGAATAGGCTGCCGGGGAGCGAGGGGGACAGCCGGGAATGCCAAGGGCCCTGCGGTGGGGGGCCCCCCCGCCCGGATCGAGGGGCCGCCGCCGAGGGGGGAACAATGGTCAGCCGCCATGGCTGCCACTCAGGCTTAGAGGCCGCCGAACTTGGCGGCTCCCACTGGTCAGCAGGCCCCGGCCGCCTCCCCTCCCCCCGCCCAAGCCCCCCTGCCCTCGGGTTCCCATGGAGACCAAAGCCTATTAAGGACACCGGGCTGGGAGCCTTCCTCCCCTCAGCTGGCCCCAGGAGGGGACACCGGTGGCGGTCCCCTGGGCCCCTAGCCACTTTCCTCGCTCCCTACCCCGGCCTCGACCTCACCGCCCCACTAGGGGTCTGTCCAGCGGGAGCCCAGGTTGAAGGTTCTGGGAGGTCAGGGGTGGTAGCTGGGAGATTGGGTGGAAGAAGGGGAAAGAGCTGTGGATCTGGGCTGAAATCAGTCTGTGAGTCAGGCAGGAACTCAAAGTTACAGTGTTGGAAGGAGGCTGGTTCTTAGTTCATTCATTCATTCATTCATTGGCCCAAAACATAGTCATTGAACACAAGTCCAGGTGCTCAGCCAGTCGGTCCAGGGGCAGCTGACACAGGCACTGTCCTGATGAAACCTGCAAAGGCAGTGAGTGGCGTTGGGCTGCTCTCTCCAGCTGTGCCCCCTCCCTCCCCCATGTGACTGTGGGCAAGCTCCTCCATAGTAAGGTAATGATAACAGTCGTTCTTAAGCACTTAGTGTGTCCCAGGTATTGTGGGTTCAGAGTGTTAAATGCACCATCTCATTTAACTCCTGCCCATAAGAGGCTCTGACACCCATGTGACAGGTGAGTCATGTGAGTCACAAAGACACAGCCACTTGTCCAAGATTACCCACCAGCAAGTGCAGGACCTAGGGTTCCGATTCAAAGCCCGTGTTTTTGTCACGACCCTCCTTTATGGGTTTCTCTTTTCCATTGGTTAAGGAGGTGGGGACAATGTGCCGAGCCTGAAGTGTCCCTCTAGTTTGTATAGTCAAGCCAGTTTAGGACTAGGACTTAGAAGGGGTCTTTAAGGACAGAGGTGAGGCTGACACCCGCCCTGCAGGCCCCCAGAGCAGGAAGCTTCCTGGGGAGGGAGGGATCATTTCCTTCCCAGACGCTCCAGGACCCAGCTGCCTCCTGCATCGGTGGGGTCCTGGCTTTCCCAGGGGGGCAGCCAGAAGCCCTGTTCAGCCTGGCGCCAGTGGGAGCTGGAGGACCACCCTGTTCAGGGGCTGCCCTTTCCTTCAAGGAGGCGGATGACAGGCCTGGAAAGAGAGTGAAGGAGAGAGGGGGAGAGGCCCTGCCCCACAGCTTCAGGAAGTGTTCCTTCATCCCTTGGGTGTCTGACCGTCTGTGGGAGGGTCAGCAGCTGGAGTGCAGTGGCAGGGTATTAGAGGCAACCCTTGATTTCCACCAAGGGTGAATCAGACCTTCGTGTAACCCCAAGAGTTAGCTGACATTGGCTGAAGAATGAAGAGGGCCAGGAGAACACACCAGATGCAGGCCAAGGGAGGGAGGTGGGGCTGTGGGAGGGAACTGAAGGTCTTTGGCGGTCCTTGTATCCAAGGGGATGCCTTGAGGGAGTAGCAGGAGGAGAAGCCTGGGGTCCGAGGGAGGCGGGATAGTGTAGACCCTCCCCTTTCCTCAGCCCCTCCCCTCCCCCAGCCAGTGGGAGGCAAGCAGCCCAGGCAATGAACTCTACTTGCTTTAATTACAGCCTCTAGCAAAAGGAAGCCTCAATTAGAGGAAAAGATCTGTGCCCTGAGTGAGGAGTTGAGACTGGCTGGGGTGGCTGCTGTCCTCCTGGCCTTTTGCAAAAAGGGAAGAGGCTCTTGCTTCCCCAACTCAGGTCTTGATCTCCTCTGCTGCCCGTTCAGTGCCTCCTCCTGGACTTGATCAAGGATTTGCTGTGTGACCTTGGGCAGGTGACTTCACCTCTCTGAGTCCATTTCCTAATCTGCAAAAATGAGGATCTTGCCACCCAGGGAATGCAGAGGGGATGATGGGGCAAAGTGCCAGGCACATATTTAGTGCTTAATATCTGCAGGCTGATCCCTTGAGAATCTGGTGGCAGAAAGGGGGCTGCTGTGGCATCCAGTTGGGGTGGCAGCTGGAAAGTGGCCCCCAGCACTGGGAGCAGGTTTGAGATAAAGATTGGGCTGAGCGATAGGGGAGAGGGCGCGCAGCCCCTGCTGCGGGACTGTCGAGGGTCCCTGGTGTCTGGTGGGTCCTCCAACAACAAAACGGCTGTTTTAGGTGGATGACGCCATGCTGATGTTTGACAAAACCACCAACCGGCACCGAGGTGAGTGTGGCCCCCCTCCCCCTTCCCAGTTCAGGCTGGGGGCCTGTGGTCAGCCAGGGGGCTGCAGGTCACGGCTGCCCTTTTCATCTCTCCTCCTGACATCCTATCCCTGAGGATCTGCATCCTCTCCAGGGTCTGGCCTTACAGAAGGCTTTTGTCCCACCGTTTCCTGTGCTAGAAACTTGCAGAATTGCAGACACCCGAGAGGAGCAGAGGAGCAGGCTCTCCCCAACTGAGCCCTCCACCCCCACCCTGCCCGATGTCTGCCCAGCCAGCGTCTGCACTGGGGCTTACCTTGTCCTGGTAACCAGAGCTCAGGCCAGGCCACCCTGGGGTCAGGCTGACTTGCTGACTCAAAGCCCCAGGCAGCCTGCTCCTGCCACTGTCCTCCACCCCCACCTTCAGGCTGAGCCCAGCCCCCAGCCCCGTTGCCCCTGAACCTGGGAGCATCTGGTCCGCAGTGTTTGTGTAGCCTGCTTGTTTTTCTCCCAAAGGCCTTGCCTTCTGAGAGTCCCATTCCAGTCCCTGGGGCACACCCGGGAGGAGGCAGGGCTGTATCTCAAATTGCTTCAGGCCTGTGGGCCTTCTGACCTGTTCTGGGAGTTGGCTGTGTGCTGTTACGAGAGTACGTCTGCATGCGAGGGTGTTAGTGTCTGAATATTTGTGTGTATCTGTTGTATCAGGGTGACTGTGTACATGTGCATAGGGGTCTTTATGTTTTGGGAAAGCACCATTGTGTGTGTGTGTGTGTGTGTGTGTGTCTACCTGTACGAGTGTGACTGTGTACAAACATGTTTGGGTCTGTACACGTTTGTGTGAGTTTAAATAAGTGTGTGTGTGTGTTCTTCCCTCTTTGGAAAGCCTGCAAGGGCATGTTGAGTGGAACTGCATCATAGCTCCGCCACTTTCTGACTTGCCGTGTCATCTTGAGCAAGTCACTTTACTTCTCCAAGCCTTGGTTTTCCCATTTGTAATCTGAATCGAGAAACCCTGTCTCAGGAGGTAGTTGAGAGGTTTCTGGATTGTGCATGGGCAAAGCTTTTCGTTAACTCTCAGTGTCTCACCCACGGGAGAGGGGCGGTGGTGTCGGTGTAACGCAGGGCTGGGTTTTGGTCAAAAATAGCCCTGGTGACCGTGAGCCCGGTTCCGACACTGCATTTGCCCTCTAGGGTTCGGGTTTGTCACGTTCGAGAGCGAAGACATCGTGGAGAAAGTGTGTGAAATCCATTTCCATGAAATCAACAACAAAATGGTGAGCTGGGGTTGGATGGGGTGGAGATGCAGAGAGAGACTGAGGTTCCTGGCTGAGCTGGCCAGGGGCACTCAGGGGTTCTGGAGGCAGGAAGAGGGGCCTCAGTCCGTGGGGTGGAGCCAGCTCTCCCACGCCCTGGAGACCTGGATAGCCAGGCAGTGGTGTCCTGTGGAAGTTGAAAAGCATGGGTTGGGGGAAAGAAAACATGGGTTGAAATCCTCACTCCACTTCTTACTAGGCAGATAATTTCCCCTCGCTGAGCCTCAGTTTCCTCATCTGTAAAATGGGAGTGACAATAGTAGCTTCATCATTGGGTTGGTGTAAGCATTCCTGAGCTCTTGCATGCAAAGCCATTCACACAGCACCTGCCTAGCACACAGTGAGTGCTTTGTAAATGGTAACTATGAAATTAACAGTAATAAGGCCCGCCAGGGAACAAGAGGGTTGGTGACCCTAGGACCATAGGAGGAACTGACCGCCAGGTCTCATTGCAGGTGGAATGTAAGAAAGCTCAGCCAAAAGAGGTGATGTCGCCAACGGGCTCAGCCCGGGGGAGGTCTCGAGTCATGCCCTATGGAATGGACGCCTTCATGCTGGGCATTGGCATGCTGGGTATGTGCCAGGCCTGCACCTGCAGCTTCTTCCTGCCCGGAACTGCTCCCAGGGCTACCCGGGACTGTGTGGGTGTTCCATCCTCTGTGGTCTGCCCTCCTATCTGACTCATTGGGCGGGGAGTGAGCACCCAGGATCTCAGGTCTGGCAGGCTTACCAAAGGTGGGCGGTTTTGTTGTGGGGTACTGCCCCCTGGCGGTGGCCAGAAGAATAGTTCAGCTACTCTCTAGTTGGTCCTGTCCATCCATCCATTCATCCATCCCGAATAGTTACTGAGCAACTATAAAGGCCAGGCACTGTGCCAAGAAGTACAACAGTGACTCTCCTTGAACCTTTATGGTCTGGCAGGGAAAACAAATAGTTAAGAACATAAATAGATTTAGGATGAAGAAGTATAGGGTACCAGGGGAGCATAGGGTCGCAGGGAACTTGACCAAGACTTGAAGAAGCCAGAAAAGAAGAAGCATTTAAGCTGAGTGTGAGGGTTGAGTAGGAGCTAGTTATGGGAGGTTGGAGGGCAAGTGAAGGGAAAAGTGTGCCAGGCAGAGGGAACAGCATTTACAAAAAACCCATAGGCCTTTGGGCGGGCAAAAAGAAGACTGCTGCTTATTCATTCAGTTAATGTCCTCATAGGGTTCCCCATCCAGCAGGGGACAAGAGTAAATTAGCCGTTTCACCACAGAGAGACGGAGGCCACTTGGGCTGTGGGAACCCAAGAAGGAACCTAAACCCACCTGGGTGTTGGGTAGCCCCCCCGGAGGGGTGAAGGCTGCCAGGAGCCTTGGCAGTGGCGCAGGATCAGCAACACTTGGGGCCACGACTGAGGGTGGGAGAAGGAGCTGGGCCCCCAGCAAGCTCGCAGGCCCCCTGAAGAGACCGGATGTGCGCCCAGGGAGCTCTGAGGAGGGGCCCAGAGTGTGGGCCGGAGGGTCGGGGTTAGGATCGCAGGTTGGCGGATGGGGCCAGCAGCCTCCAGGTGGCTCAAGATCTTCTCTTGAAGTTTGGGGGTTTTTCTGGACTTTTTATTTGGAAGCCGTTTCGAAGTTTCTGAAGAGGTGAAAAAATGAAGCAGCACACAGAACATCCTTACACCTGTGCCAGGTTCATCCGTTGTTAACAGTGTATCCCACTTGCTTTACCATTTTCTCTCTGCACGTATGTGTGTTATATGTATCTATGTGTGTGCGCATACGCAGTGCACTTGTGACTTTCCCCTACGTCACGGGATGGCAAATGACGTGCTGAGGGCCCTTTACCCTTAGATAGTTCACTGTGTGTTTCCTAAGATTAGGGATTTTTTTTTTTTCCATGAAACCACATAATAATTATGAACTTGATACATTTATATCGACACAGTGTTTTCATTGAATCTATATCTGAATTTATCAGTTGACTCTGTCATGTTCTTTATAATGTATTTTTGCCCCCCATAACAAGATCCAGGCTGGAATCTGGTCTTGCATTTAGTTGTCTTGCCTCCGTAGCCCCCTTTGATCTGGAACATTGAGAAAGTTTTCTTTCAAGGTGATTCATTTTTCACCCCACTGAAAGAGTGAAAACAGAAAAAGAAACCCTTTCACAGTGAGAATGGTGGTAAAGCGACTCAGAGCCAGTCAGATCTGAATTTGAATCCCACTCGCACCATTATTATCATGAAGCTATTTTTATTTCACAGCCACAAATACTTATTAGATGTGTACTAAGTAGCAGGCACCGTGCTGGTGCTGAACATACAGAAATAAAAGATGGGGAAAACAGAAAATCAGCACTTACAGAAATCCCGCCATACGTTCAGAGAAGGATCCTCAGGGCCGTGAAAGGGGAAAGCGGGTGATGTGATAAGTGTTGTAACTAATGGGGAGACTCCTGGGGGCTGGCCTCTTTGAGGAGGGGGCGGTTGAACTGAGGCTCACACAATGAAAAAGGCCCAGTCACACCCTGTCTGGTGTGGCTCGGTTGGTTGGAGTGTCGTCCCATAACCGAAAGGTGGGTTCGATTCCCAGCTGGAGCACGTGCCTAGGTTACGGGTCCAATTCCCTGTCCAAATGCATATGATCCCAGGTCTAGACACATGTATGATCCCCAGTCCCAACGGGCACATACCGGAGGCAACCAATCGGTGCTTCTCTCTCGAATCGGTTTTCTCTCTCCCTCCCTCCCCACCCCTAAAAGCAGTGAAAAAAAAATGTCCTCTGGTGAGGATTAAAAACAATTTATTTTTTAAAGAGAACCCAGTCATGTGAAGACCTGGGGGGGCAAGTGTTCCAGGCAGAGGGAACAGCACATGCAAAGGCCCTGAGGTGCAGAGGAGCTTGGTGGATTTGAGAAACAGCAGGGAGGTGGGTGTGGCCGGAGCAGAGTGACCAGGGGCAGAGTATAGATGAGGATGGGAGGCTGGAGCCAGGGCAGGAAGGGCCTTGGCGAGGGTTTGGATTATTCTTAGCCACTAAGTGTCAGTTTTCTTATTGGTAAAATAGGTCTTTTAATAGTACACATGGAAGGTATTTGGTACTTGTGACTGACTGTTACTCGTGAGATGACATAAAGAGGGAAGTGAGTGGCTTGGGGTTCCCTGCTGATCAGGGTCCAAGCTGTAGGGGAAGCATCTGACAGTAGCCCCCTTGTCCCATCAGGTTATCCCGGTTTCCAAGCCACGACCTACGCCAGCCGGAGTTATACAGGCCTTGCCCCTGGCTACACCTACCAGTTCCCCGGTAAGTCCTGTTCAGTGTCTCTCTGCTGCCACCATGTCCCCGGTTCCCAGGCAGTCTGACTCCTCAGGGTGGTGTCTGGGGGTGCATGGCTGAGGCGGGGGTTGGGGGTCTGCCTGCTGGAGGCTTGGAAGGAAGGGCATGTCTGAGGAAGGAGCGCCTCTCCCCACCCACCCTCTCCTCACCTTCCCCCCAGAAGCTGGGGGTAGGATCTCCAGCGTGGCCCCGCATGGCACCGCCGGTCTCTCCCAGGGTGACCTCTCTGCCCTGTCTTTTTGTCCTCCCCACCCCACCCCGCTCCAGGGTTGCCACTTCCGCCAAAGAGGGCACTGGGCTTGTGATGGGGGGCGCACTGGTCATGTCTTTCTAGACACCCATAGAATGACCATGCGCAACACTGAGCCTTTCGAGGCTGACAGGACCGTATGAGACCCCCAATGCTGAAAAACAATCGAAAAGCATGCTGATCACCACCCTCATTTGTAATTCAAAATTACAATAACACGGGGCCTTCAAATAAGTGGCCGGGAGCCCGACAATGTTCTGAACTCTCCCGTGATGACTATTCATATTGTTTTCTTTGACATATCAAATACCACATTTTTTGCAAGCTGCCGCCTTCTTTTTTTTTTTTGGTCTTATTTTTTAGAGGGTCCCTAAGCATGTGCATCATTGCCTCTTGGGCTGCCCAGCTTGGAATCCCGTGTTCACATTAAGTTGTCTGCTACCGGCAGCAGTCTCCTGGGGGAGGGCTGCTGATGCCCCGTTTTATAGGCGAGGAGGCGGGCTCACAGGGGAGAAGCCACTTGCTGAGTGACTCAGCGCGAAAGTGCTGGAGCTGGGAGCCCAGCCGGAGCCTGACCTGCTCTAGGGTCATCGCTGTTCACCAAAGCTGCTTCCCCAGCTCCTCCTTCCCCGGAACAAATAGAAGAGGAGGATTCTGGGAGACGTTTTGGTGCCATCTCAAGCCTTTTAAGAAACACCGGGCATGGTGGCTGCAGCTTTGCCCGAGCCCAGGGTATAGGTGGCACCCCTGCCCATCCTTTCTGTCTCCCTCTCTGTGTCCGCGTCTCCTCCCCTGCCCATGCTTGCTGGGACCGGGCCCTCCCCACCCCCAGCTCTTGGGTCCTGTGCATGGCCTGTCCCCCCACCCAGTGTCCCTGCGGGTGCAGTTGTCCTCCCCGGGCCACACCTGAGGGGCCTCCCCTGCATCTTCCTAAGCTGTTTTACCTTTCATTTTAGAATTCCGTGTAGAGCGGACCCCTCTCCCGAGCGCCCCAGTCCTTCCCGAGCTTACAGGTCAGTCGCTCGGATTTCATACACCTCACAGGCCACATGGGGAGACAGAGAAGGACTCAGGGACCTTCCTGGGGGGGGGAAGTTAGTGGGCCCCTTTCCTCCTGCCCGCCAGCCCTCCAGCTGTGGGGGTGCAGCAGACTCTGCCCGGGCACTGGCCGGTCCACGTAGCAGCATGGCCCTTAGGGTAGGGCACGGGGCCAAGCCAGGCAGATGGAGGCAAAGCCACTCGTTCATCCATTTGGCAAATATTTATCTAGCGCCTCCCATGTGCCACGTACCACGCAGGCTCTGGGACCCAGTGGTGAAGAAGCCAGGGTCTCAAACTCAGAGCAGGAGGGCCGGGTGGGGACTTTGGCGAACTGGAGTGGGCACGCCTGCATGCCATGCCAGAGCCAACCCTTGCTGGGAGGGCATACAAACCCAAGATGTCCAGGTCTCATTTTCCAAGAGAAGCCAGAAACCTAGCTTTTGCTTTCAAGTGAATTTTCCAGTTATTTTCAAGTGTTGGCAACAAACTCCATATTTTTAAATCACCACACGCCAAATGAGACCTATATGAGGGGCAAATCCAGCTCTCTGGCCGCCCATTTGGGACTTTTGAGCAAGGGGGATGAAGGTGCCTAGCCACCAGAGTCATTTCTCCAACTGGGGCTTGCACGGGGCCAGCAAGCTCAGCTCTGAGCTGAGGTCAAGGCCAAGGGGAGGGGCAGGGCGTGTACAGATGAGGCGGGCTGTGAGGGGTTTCTCTGTTCAACCTGCTTCTCCCCTCCCCCATCCCGACTCTCCCCCCCTCACCTGGCCGTGTGTGGAGGATGGATGCTGCTTTAAATGAAACCTTCCTTCCAAGGGGTGCTCAGGGGTCCCTCAAAGTGGACAGGAGGGAAGAGAAAAATGGGGTGAAGAAAAGGGAGGGAGTAGAGAGCCCTGGAGTGGGGGTGATAGAGCCTCTTCCCCGAGTAGAGTGGGGTTTGACCAGCGATGGGGGAGACAGAATGGGGGGGTCTTTTCTCCTCATTGACAAACTACTTTGAGGACCTACTGTGTGGGACATTCTGCCAGGCCTTGCTGTCGCAGAACTTGCAGTCCAGAGAGGGAAACAAGTACTTGCTGTACAAATGAGTGATCCGTCACAGTTGGGATGAGCGCCTGCTCAGCTGGGCCATGCTGGCTTTGCTCCGTGGAAATGCCTCAAGGTGCCTAAAAACAGACCCCAGAGTCCAGCTCCCCCCTTTAAAGAGCAGAGGGAAGAAATGTCCCCTGCAGGTGTCTTGGCAAGACAGGAGGTCTATCCTAGAGACCGAGGGTCTGAACTTCTCTCTGGCTTTCAGGAGACGTGGGTATTTCTGTCATGCGTTCAGTAGGTATTTGCCATGTCAGATGCCGTTCTGAGCAGTGGAGGTACAGCAGTGAGTGAGACAGAGAAGGTCCCTGCCCTCCTGGAGCTGATGGTCTAGTGGACAGCAATAGACAAGTAAATAAGTAAATGAGATACTTTCAGAGGATGAGAAATTGCACAAGGAAAATAAAACAGAGATGTGGTGAGGCGTTGGAGTTGGAGACAGGAGAATGCCTTAAGGAGAGTGGTCAAGGAAGGCTTCTCAGAGGAGGTGACATCTGAGTGAGAAGAAGCCAATTGTATGAAGCCTTTCAGCAAAGCTCCTCTACTGTGTGGGAATTGCTCTGTGCTCTGCCCAGCCCAGTGGCCATGCCAAGGATTTTCAGGGGCTTTTTCTGGTGTCCCTAGCCCAGGTCCAGTTCATTTCAGTGTCAGGGTGACTCAAACAGCCCCAAGGGGTACATCTTGGGGTGGGAGACTGATGTTCCTGAGGGCTGATGCCAGGTCTGCAGACCCTGGCTCTGTGCCCAGCTGTAGCTTTTCAGGGGATGCAGTGGCAGAACCAAACAGTAGGGGGCGCTCACACCCAGCCCCAGGCTCAAGCCAACCTAGAGGATCCTTCTATTCCTTCAGGGGCCATTTACTAAACACCTATAGTGTACCAGGCAGGGTGCTGGCCGCCGTGGAGGTGGGGGTGGAGGTAGAAAGCAAACAAAGGAATAGCAAGATCTATTGAAGTGTATGAAGAGAGGATCAGAGAAAAGGGGCTGAAGGGATTTGGGGGAGGAAGTGGGCGTTTCGGGCTGGCTGGTGGTCAGGGGGGTGGCTGTGAGGCAGCACCCTAGACGCACACAGTTTACTGAGGACATGCTCTCAGGAGAGCGGGGGTGAGGGAAGCAGGCCGGGCAGCGGAAGGAGCAAAGCAGAACTGTGGCCTGAGCTGCTGCCCGGCTTCAGCCAGGTCACACGGGGAGCTCTGGGCCCCAAACTGCACCTCAGCGTCAGCTGCACCTTGAGGTGAGGGCCTGGCTTTCTGGACCCCGTGTCAGCCCCTGACTCCAGTTGACTGGGGTTGGGAAGAGGATCGTGAGCTCCCGCTGCCTCTGGGCTCGGCAGCCCTTGTTGGGCCAAGGGCACTCTCTGCAGCAGGGGGCAGCTCAGGGTGAGATGCCCCACCCTTGCCCTCTCTGAGTTTGGGGTTGTTCAGCCGTGTCCTTGAGTCCAGGGGGAAACTGAGCCTGAGCTGAGCGCTGGGCAGCCACCCTCTCTCCTACCTGTCTCCATTCCCCCCACGGGTCAGGGCACGGATGGCGGCCTGAGAGTTCTTCCTGCCTCGACCCTGGGACTGCACTGGCCCTTCTGCGGTGGGCTAAGGCCCTGCCCAGAGGGGGCGTCCGTCACCCACCTCTGCCCCCACACCTGCCACGCTGAAGTGCCCATACCTTTCATTTCAGCCATCCCTCTCACCGCTTACGGACCAATGGCAGCAGCAGCGGCGGCAGCAGCTGTGGTTCGAGGGACAGGTGAGGCCTCCTGGGGTGCAGGAAGTGAGGAAGAGGGTGCAGAGAAGTGTAGAGGGGAGGGGAGGCAGCCACAACCACCCTTTTTCAGAGGGGTGTCCTTATTCATTCGCTCACTCAGTGTTAACCAAGCACCTGGCAGGCCAGCCAGGAAGGAGACTGGGCTCTGCCCTCTGAAGCTTAAAGGCTGGAGGGGGCATCAGGTGTTGGCAAGGCAATAATTCTGGAGGATGATGCTGCTCCTCTAGGGGAAGGCAGGTTCCAGGGGACCCCCCAGAGGAGCTCACAGGCCTCTGGGGAAGGTGTCCAGGAGGAATGATTTCATTTTCAATTTGAAAGCAAAGAGAAGGGAAAGAGTTTGCAGCAGAGAGAATCGCATGTGCAAAGGCTTGGCAGCCAGTTAGCGTGGGCGGAGTGCGGGAATGAGGTGTGGGCAGGACGAGGGCGGAGGAACCAGTGTCTCCTCAGGGAACGTTTAAAGCCATGGAGGCATGTGGGTTTTAGGAAATGGCAGACGGGCGCAGCGTGGGGAGGAGTGTAAAGCAGCTCAGGCGGGGAGGCCCGGAGATCGTCGAAGAGGCTGCTCCGTGGTCATACAGGAGATGATGGGGCCTGGGCTAGGGCTGGTGGGGTGGATGGACTTGGAGGGATCTCCAGGAGGTGGACCCACAAGCCTTGAGGGGATGAGGCAGGGGACAGGGTCAAGGTCAGGGTGGACAGGACAGGTTTGAAGACTCCGGGGCTATCACCGTCTTCTTTCTGGGTTGCCAGGCTCTCACCCCTGGACGATGGCTCCCCCTCCAGGTTCGACTCCCAGCCGCACAGGGGGCTTCCTGGGCACCACCAGCCCCGGTCCCATGGCTGAGCTCTATGGGGCAGCCAACCAGGACTCGGGGGTCAGCAGTTACATCAGCGCTGCCAGCCCCGCCCCCAGCACCGGCTTTGGCCACAGTCTTGGGGTGAGTGGCCAGTCCTGGAGGAACCCCGAAGTTGGAGGAAGGAAGGGCCTTCTCTGAGGGGCAGAGGGAAGCAAGGGATAATGAATGGAGAAAGAGTGTCTCCAAGGGGGAGGCCAGGGTCCTCATTCACTCAGTGGGCATTTAATGATTGCTCTCCATGCCCTGGGCACTAGGTGGGCTCTGGGGGTATTGTGCAAATGAGACTCACCATCTCTGTCCCCACGGAGGCCAGATTCCAGCTCAGGGGGTCCCTGACTTTAACAAGGATACTGGTAATATGCAGGTCCTCGGCCCTGCCCTGGAGGATCTCCCAGTGGGTCTGCAGGGGGAATAACACGGACAGGGCCAGAGACGGGTCTGTGCCTCACATCAGCTTTCCTGTGGGAGAAGAGGAGGGCCCAGGCTTTCTGTGCTTCCCCCGGGAACCTAGGAGTCACATCCTTTTCTTTCCAGGGCCCCTTGATTGCCACAGCTTTCACCAATGGGTACCACTGAAGCAGGAGACAGGTGGCAGGAGGTGAGGAGGTGGGCCTTGAGGTGGGGATGACACTGGGAAGGCTGGTACTGGGAGGCCAGTCTGGGACACAGAACCTGTCCCTGCCTTCGCACAGCCCATTGTTCAGTGGGGGGACAGGCCTTCATACCAGCAATGGTCACGGAAAGCTGCGCACCCTGCTGCGTGAAACAAACAAACCACCAAACCCTGTAAACGAAAGCGATAAGGCAGCACATTCCACCTGTCAGGCAAAGATTTCTTCGAGGTTGCTAACGCCCAGCATTGATGGGGGTGCAGGAGAAACAGTGCAAGTAGGCTTAGGGTTTCCAAACGCCAGTCAGGCAGTGTTTACCCAAGTTTTTAATGTTCATCCCCAGGACCCAGCAATTCCACTTCTGGGCATTTATTTTAAAAACTGCAAGTAACTGAATCACCCATCAAAAGGAGAGTGGTCAAATATGTGAGTGTATACATACAATGGAATATTGTGGGGCCATTAAAGCAGAATACTGTTGACACAGATGCATACACACAGAGAGGTGGGTCCTGGCTGATGTAGCTCAGTGCACTGAGCATGGGCTGCGAACCAATGGGTCACTGGTTTGATTCCCACTCAGGGCACATGCCTGAGTTGTGGGCCAGGTCCCCAGTGGGGGGGCCACATGAGAGGCAACTACGCATTGATGTTTCTCTCCCTCTCTTTCTCCCCACCTTCCCCTCTCTTTAAAAAATAAAATAAAAGATTTTATTTATGCCCCGGCTGGCGTAGCTCAGTGGATTGAGCGCAGGCTGCGAATCAAAGCATCGCAGGTTCAATTCCCAGTCAGGGCACATGCCTGGGGGGAAAAAAAAGATTTTATTTATTTTTAGAAAGGGGAAGAGAGGGAGAGAAACATCTATGTGGTTGCCTCTCACACGTCCCCTACTGGAGACCTGGCCCAAAGCCCAGGCATGTGCCGGAGACTGGGAATCAAACCCTCAACCCTTCGGTTCACAGATGGGGGATCAATCCACTGAGCCACACCAGCCAGGGCTAATTTTTTTTTTTTAATTCATTCAAACAACTATTTGTTGAGCAGTATTCCAGGAAGGAGGGATGTATAAGACACAAGGTTCCTCTCTCATTCTGCAGACAAAAATCAAGTGAGATCATTGTGAGTTGTGTGTGAGGGGCCTACTGCAGGGGGTCAGAGAAGGCATCTCTGAGAAGGTGCCGTTTGAATAAATCCAGTCATTTAAAATCTAGGGAAAGAGCTTTGCAAATGGGAACCGAAAGTGCGAAGCATGTGAACGCCGCTCGTGTAGAACGGGATTAGGAAAAGAGGCCCATGTGGGGAGGATACCTGTGTTCTGGGGGCCCCCCAAAGTGGGGGGCAGAGGGCTTTTGGGGCAGGAAGCCTCCGGGGCACCCACAACCTCCTGGTGTGTTGCAGCACCCCAGCCTGCAGCTGACTGAGGACCACAAGTGAGCCAGCAAGGGGGCGGGGACACCTCAGCCGCAGCCGCCGCCCCTTCTCCCCGCAGCGACTCGGACCGCTACTGCCCGCCCCCACTCCCCGGGCCCCCGGCCCCTGCCCTGCTGCCCCTGGACAATGTCTGGCTCCCCTACTAATCTTACCCCTTCCACCTCTGCCCCCTCCCCCACCTGCCCGCTTTTATTTATTTTGGATTAGCCAGTTGCCCCCCCTCGGCCCCCTGGTTCTTCTTTCTGGGGTCTGCACCCCTCCTCTCTGCCGCGCCCCATAGGACCCACCCCAGAAGGCTTTTGTATTTGTGCATAGCTAGAGTGAGGGCGGAGGGGGCCTGCTACAGGCTGCAGCCCCAACCCGGGTTTTTTATTCTGGTTTTCCCTCCTTTTCTCTTTTCCTTTTTTTTTTTTAAGGAAAAATTTTAAAGCTATTTCTAGGTTTGTGAATGTGAAACCCCAGGCCGCAGGGGGCAAGGGGCCAGGTGCCCCCCACCAGCTGAGAACAAAGCGTCTGTGTGGGTGCGGGCCCCTGGCCACCTCCCTCCAGCCCTGGAGAGGAGGACAGGGCTGCGTAGCCCAGGCCGAGCCCCTGGAACCATCCCGTCCTGTATCATATGTAAATACTGTGAGGTGAAGCCCCGCCCTCTCTACGACCCCTTGGGGTGAGGGCGTGGCCTGTCCCCACCAGGCAAAGGTCTCCCTCCCGTGTTTCTGTCCCCTCCTCAGACACCGTTACTGTAAGCTTGCAGGCCTCATCTGTGGCCGAGGCAGGCCCGCTCTCTCAGGCCCTAGGGGTCAAGGCCTTGGGCCTGTTCACCCCGGAAACCCAGTGTAGGGGCAAGGGGCGAGGGAAGAGAAGGGCTCCCCCAGAGCCACTGCTGGAAATGAATTAACTCTCCAAAGGTCTCCCCTGGCCCCCTGCCTAGGTCAGGCCTTCATGGTTTCTACTCTGAGCCCCCCATGAGTGGGCGGGCATCAGGGGGCACTCGGGAAGGGGCGGACCCCAGGGGAAAGCAACGGGCTTCTCAGGGAACCCCCACATTCTCTCACTGAAGTATCCCACCAAGATGGTCCCATGGCCAGAGCCCCTTGGCAGCCCCTCACCCCTAAGCCCCTTCAAAGGAAAAAGTGGCTCAGGGTTTGACTTCCTAAACAGCGCGAGTGACCTGGCTGGTGTGGCAGGGCTGAGGCCCACCTGTCACCCCCTCTGTGTCTCTCTCCCCAGGTCTGAGGCTGGGGACCTAAGCTCCCTTCCCTATCACAGTCCCAGTCCCCATTCTTAAGACCCCCTTTGGAGAGTTAATTGTCTGTGTGAGGTGCTTAACCTATTAGCCCTGAGAACACAAAGCAATAATCTTTGTTACTGAGATGCGCGGCTGTTCGTGTTCGGTTTTTTTTTTTTTAATGTTTCCTAATAAAAGAGAAGCTGCATTTTATTGGTTTTTATTTTTAATTTTCTACACATTTGAGCTGAGTCATAAGGGACTTAGCTTCCCCCGACTCCCGTCCTGTGATTCCCCACCCGCACCCCATTGGGCCTGCCCGTGGGCTGGCTCAGGGCCTTGAAATTCCGTTTTCTGATTTGTTCGGGGAATTTTTTTTTTTTTTTAAGATGTTACATGGTGTTTTGAAGCCAGCAAGTTACCACCCTCCGGTGTCTCTTCTCTCCACATCTGTAACTTCTTTTTCCAGGTTTTATTTTCAGTTTTAAATTCCTAATAAATTATTTGAAAACGGTGCTCAGTGTGGTGTCGGTGCATTCGGATCGAGGGCTCCAGTGCGCCCCGCTTTCCCGTCCCTTTTTTCTCTTCTTCTCCCCGAACGACATCTGATTCTCAAATCAGGGAACATAGCTTATTCGGATGTGATTTTGGAAAAACTGGAAAACATCTTGAGACCAAGGCCTTTGAAAATTGTTTTATTTTTGTTAGGTGTGATTGTGGTATTGTGGTATGTTGTTTTTCTTCTTTTTAAATTGCTACTGAAAGCATTTCTCTAGATCAGCAGCAAGGCAAGGAAGCCCGGTCCGGCCCCTTCTCTTGGACACAGTATTGGCAAGCGCCAGAGCAATTAGGTGAGAGAAATAGAAGTTGGAAAAGAGGAAGTAAAATTATCTTTGTTTGCAGATGACATGATCTTATATGTAAAAACTCTAAAGATTCTATAAACAAACAAACGAATGAACCCTGTTAGAACTAATAAAAGAATTTAGCAGAGTTGCAGAATACAAAATCACACAAAAATCAATCACGTTTCTACCCTTAACAGTAGACAAGCAGAAAAGAAAATCAAGAAAACAATTATATTACAATAGCATTGAAATTTAGGAATAAACTTAAGCAAGGAGGTGAAAGACTTGTACCGTGAAAACTACCAGATATTGCAGAAAGAAATTAAAGAAGACACAAGTAAGCAGAGAGACATCCTGTGTTCGTGGATTGGAAGACAACGTTAAATGTCCATACTACCCAAAGCAATCTGAAGATTCAGCACGATACCTATCAAAGCCCCAAAGGCACTCAAAACTCATATGGAATTTCAAGGGACCCCAAATAGGCCGAGCAATTTTGAAAGAGTTGGTGGGTTCACACCTTCTGATTTCAAAATATGTTACAAACGTTACAGTCATCAGCAGTGAGGTGCTGGCATAAGGGCAACGGAACACGATAAGACAACCCAGCCCCAAACCCTCACTAATATGGGCAAATGACCTCCGATAAAGGGGCCAAGGATACCCAGTGTGGAAAGTACAGTTTCCAACAAAAGGAATTAGGAAAACTTGATATCTACACGCAGAAGAACGGAGTTGGACCCTTACCTTGAGCCATCTACAAAAATTAACTCAAAATGAATTGACTCAGTGTAAGACCTGAAACTACAAGATCCCTAGAAGAACACGAGGAAAGCTTCATGGCATTGGACTTGGCAATAAATTATTAGGAAGGACATCAAAAAGCACAGGCAACAAAAGCAAAAGTAGACACGTGGGACTACGTCAGACTTAAAGACTTGCGTGCACCCAAGGACACAGCAGAGAGGAGGGCGGCCTGCGGGATGGGAGAAGAGGTTTGCGACCCGTCCAGAGCGAGGACGGCACCCAGAATATTTAAAGAACACCTTCTCCGGATGGGTGAGGGAGGTGGAGAATGGACGCTGCTGGAAAAGCTAGAAGATGGTCATAAAAACCCAGAGGCTGAGCCCTGGCTGACATAGGTCAGTGAATTGAGCACGGGCTGCGAACCAAAGCATCACAGGTTCGATACCCAGTCAGGGCTTATGCCACGGCCCCCAGCAACCGCACAGTGATGTTTCTCTCTCTCTTTCTCCCTCCCTTCCCTCTCTAAAAAATAAATAAATAAAAGTCTAAAAAAAAAAAACCAGAGGCTGTGGAGGGTGGCTTTGGTGTAGAAAAAGGTTCAGGGCGTCCACATGTTTGGCGTCTCTGGGCTACGTGGGAAGAAGAGCTGTCTCGGGCCGCACAGTAAATACACAAACACTAATGAAAACTGATGAGCCAAAAAAAAAAAGGTTTTAAGTAAACTTACAGTTTAGTGCTGGGCCAAATTCACAAGCCATCCTGGGCTGCACGTGGCCCGTGGGCCGCAGGTCAGACACCCCTGGCAGATGCTTGGATGTGCTGCTTCAATGGAATAGCCCTTGACCGTGGGCTAGCCTGTGTGAAGGTCTCGGTATCTTTCCTGGCACAACCTTCAAGGGGTGTTTGCTGCTGCTGCTGCTAATTGTTATTATTAGCCCTGGACTAAGAAGCAGGTACACAGGTTGAAATCCTGTCTTTCAAGCTGTGTGTCTTTAAGCAAGTTATTTAAGCTCTGAACCTCTTTTATCATCGGTAAAAAGGGGAAGATGAGGAAACAATAGTAGCTATGCCAGGAGATTGGGGTTAGGCTGAAAAACCACACACACACACACACACACACACACACACAGCCCTCAGCATAGTGCCAAGCATACGGAAGCACACACCCAATGGTAGCTGCTTTGACGCATTTCCTGGAAGCAGGAGCCTTGTCTTCTAGGAACTAGGTCAATGTGACCTTGCTGGAGTGTGGGTATGCTGTCACTTGAAGGGGCCAAGAAGCTATCCTTAGCTGTTCTTTCCACTGGAGAGTGTGTTTTTCCTAGGCTGGGAGAAGCTGTGCTGGACACACCTGTGCGTGCAACTGGAGCAGCAGGAGGTCATGGCACAAAGGGTGTAGGGGCTTGGTGGGCTTCTCGGTGACTTGTCAAATCCATTCCTTGGCCACCTCTGTGTCCCCTTGCAGAAGTTTGGATTGTCTCATTTAGAAGGTCTCTTTCCAGGAAGAGAAGGTTCTAGTAGCTGCCTGACCTTCCCCTGCCTGGTGCTCTCTCTGCCCAAGCCCCAGCAGGAATTGCACCTGGGAATTTGTGCAGCCTGCCTTTGTGGAATGCCTCCAGCTGGCAGGGACAGGGAGGGAGAGGAGAGAAGTGGGTAAACCTCCTTCTGGCCCCCAAGGGCTTTCCACCCTCCCACCCACTACTACAGTTTCCCATCATGAGGTGATATTATAGTACAAGCACCAGATCCAACTCGCATCTTGGCCCTGCTGAGTGACACTGGGATAGTTTCTTAACCTCTCTGAGCCTCAGTTGTCTTCTCTGTAAAATGGAGTTTGCAGTTGGACCTACCTTAGAGGTCTGTGCCAGGTGCTTAGCATGGGACCTGGAGTAGAGTTAGTGTTCAGTAAAATGGTGGTTAGTACTATTAGCCTTAGAGGGTTCTTGCAGCACCGGCTACACCTCCTTGGGTCACCTTCAACAGGAGCAATGCCTGTTCCTCTGCTTCATCCTGACCCCAAAGAACCCACAGAAGGGGGACTTAGCATTTTGCTGGCTGTCCCTTCCCTCTCCTTAGGTAGCCTTCACTCATTCTGGAGGCTAAAGAGGCGGATCCATGAGTCAGGCTGATGTGGGGTTCTGAACTAACCCCACTCTCCCTCTAGTAACTCTCAGCCCCCACTCGTCTCTGGCCTGGCTCTGAGACAGGCTTTGTGACATCCTGAGCAGCGAGCCGTCCCATAAAACCTTCTCTGATGATGACAACCTTCTGTGTCTGCGCCGTCCAATACAACAGCCACTAGCCACATACGTGTAGCTATTGAACATTTGAAATGTGGCTCATGTAACTGAAAAACTGTATTTAATTGCCATGAATTTAAATAGATAGCCACTTGTGGCTAATGGCTACTGTATTGGACAGATGTAGAAACCGACGAAGAGAGAGGTGGCAGAAAATCAGTCACTTCCCCTTCCTGGGCCTCAGTTTCCCCATCTGCTTACTAAATGCTGTTTGGTGTTATCTCATTAGCTGAAGGACCTTTCCTGGGACTCCTGGACTTGAGATGAGACAGAGAAGCCCTTCTGGATGGATTTCTTTTTTCTCAGCCCCAGTTCATGATCAAAGGAAAAGCACAGAGAGGTAGAATCCTGGGGGCAGGAGCCGAGGCCATGGTGTTAGGATTATGCCATTGATCCTGTGCTAACGCACACACGACGTAACCCCACCCAGGCTGCAGGGAAAGGGCTCAGTGGGAAGTGGCAGGTGTGGGTTCATTTCTGGTCACGGCCACTTGCAGCTCTACGTTAGGCTGAGCTGCAGGGTCCGCCTCTAGAAAGTGACCGAGGGGCCTCCGGAATGAGATGATTCAACATTACAGGGCTGTGACACTCTGCCTCCGTGAGCATGCTCCCCCACACCCATAACCAGCCCCCCAGGTTAATTCCGAGTCAAACACCAGCCACGTTCCAGTGGAGGAGCAGACTGTCAAGGTCACCAACAAGGGAGTCAGAGAAGCTGCCATGGCCCAGAGGGGCCTAAGGAGGCATGACCATTGAAGGGAACGTGCGATCTTGGGTGGGAGAGCGGAGCAGGAGAAGGGCATTGGGTAAAAACTAAGGAAATAGAAATAGGCTATGGGTTTGGGTTTATTAATACTATATTTTGATAATATTTTGATAATGGTTCATTAATCATAACAAATTACCATACTAATATGAGCTTAATAACAGTGAAACTATGAGAGAGGATGAGGCAGGGTGGGTTGGAAGGTCTGTGGGAATTCTGCTCAAGAGAAACAAGTAAATGAATAAATAAAATATGAACGCAGGGTCACTGCAGAGATCACATGGGAACTCAATGGGAAGACACAGAGTAATCCAATTATTAAAAAGTACATATTATGTGAAACATCCAGAACGAGTAAAATCTACAGAGACAAAACGGACTGCAGTTGCCTGGGGCTGAGAGAGAGCTGTTGCTAACAGGCACCGGGTGCCCTTCGGGGAGGAGGAAATCACTCCGGGACTAGATCCAGCTGGTGGTCGCTCCACATGGCGAAGGCACTGTGTGCCGCTGAACTGTTCGCTTTAAAAATAAAATGGTTAATTTTCTGCTATATAGACATTGGATAGGACAATTCTAAAATGCTTTTTCATTCTACGAGAATTTTGGGGGTTTTCTTTGGGGGTTTTCTTATAAACCCACAGTGGGAAATGGGGGAGGGACTGGCATTGGTATGATGGGGGGGGAATAAAACGTGTGCCTCAGAATCAGACATACCTGTCTGAACCCCTACTCTGCCATTTGCTAGCTGTGTGACATGGAGCATGTCCCTTCACCTCTCTGAATCTGTTTCCTCACCTGCAAAGTGTGTGATTGATGGCACCATTCAACGAGACCCCCAGCTCAGACCCAGGCACGTGAGAAGACAGGGAGGGGCCGTCATTTCCTCCCTGCCCTCTTCTCCCTGTTGTTCAGCGGGGTCCAGGCTTCGCCACACACCTTCCCCCGGCAATGATGAAACTGGGCTGAGTGCCAAGGGGTGGGAACGAAGGCCAAGATCCCAAGGTGTGCGGCTTCAGAAATAACCCCTTTCATTAAAAAGTGCTGATGACCTATCACCTACACTACTTCCATGACCTCTTTACTGGCAGGGCTCACTTGTCAGTCACCCAAAACAGACAGACTCAAGGACAACCCAAAGTCAGCAGGGAAAAAAGGCAAACACTACAGCCTTATCTTGGGGCCTCCGGGTGACTATAAGCAGGGTGGCCTTAAGTCCGGTCAGTCCTTTGTCACTCTCACCGGCTTCAGGGCGAGATGCAACTCCTTGTGCTGGCTGCTCTGCTCACAGGTAGGCAAGTCTTTCCAGCTCCCTCTGCTTCTTGGGCCAGGACCTCAGCCCTCTGGGACGGGCGCCACAGGTCACAGGGCTGGCCAGACCTGGAGTCTTTCTTCAGAGCTTCTCCCCTACTGGGATTTCCTCAAATCCACTTCCCACCCCAGCTGGCACCTTTTCACCTTCAGGTTTGAAGGTTAAACTCAGATAACCCCTCTTAAAAAGTCCCCCTGTCCATCCAGACTAAGGAAGAAGACCCCTCTCTTTCCCTCTACCATACTGCCTTGGTACTAGGTCTTCCCATCAACCCATCTTTGCTTGCAATTTGTATCTTGTTGATTCTTTTTTTTTTTTTTACCTCACCCACATGGGCGGGCTTCATGAGAGCAGAGATAGTGCTGTTTGCACCGCTGATCAAAGAATAAATGGAATCTGATACACTGGAATTCAAATCCCACCTCATTCATCCATCGTTCATTCATTTATTCAACATCAATGGTATCAGAGCCATGGAGGTATCAAACTCTGTCCTGAGACTTAGGTCTGAGACGAGGGAGTCGTGCTCCCAGTCTGAGGCACGTGCACACACATGCACAGCGGCTTCGTTCAGATCTGGCTTCAGCAAAGACAAAGCTGGTGGGATTAGAGAGAGAGAAAATGGAAGTAGGAGGGGGTCTGAGATGGGCCAGGGAAGTCAGCCACCCCCATCTGAGTGGGCTCCAGGCCTCTGCTCCTGGACACAGCTCACAGCTGCAGGCCCTCCTTTGCTCTGGGGTTTGAGCACATGGTGAGACTCCAGTGTCCCAGCAGACCAGACAAAGAAAGGGCAGGCAGGGGACAAAGAGATGATACTGATGGCTCAGTTGGTGGGGTGTCATTCTGTGAACAGAAAGTCGCTGATTTGACTCCTAATACATGCCTAGGCTGCAGGTTCGGTCCCTGGTCGGGGCACATTCGAGAGGCAACCCGACTGATGTTTCCCTCTCACACAGATGTTTCTCTCCCTCTCTTTCTTCCTCCTATCTCCTCTCTCTAAAAGGTATTTAAATATTTTTTTAAATGATAAAAGTACTAAACATGCGTTATAACATAAATGAACCTCAAAAACACAATGCTAAGTGAAAGCAGCCAGTCACAAAAGGTCACATATGGTATGGTTCCGTTTTATGACACGTTCAGGATAGACAAATCCAGAAAGTGGACAGAAAGCAGAATAGTGTTTGCCCGAGGGGAGGGGAGAAAGAGGAGTTTTTGCTAATTGGTATAGGGTGCTCTTGTGGGGTGTGATAAAAATGTTCCGGAATGAGTGGTGATATTTGCATAACTCAGTGAATTTACTAAAAACTACTAAATTGTACACTTTAAGTGGCTAAAATAGTGAATTCTTTGTTATGTGACTTTGATGTCAATTAAAATTTTTTTTAACAGTTTTCATTTTAAAAGTCCATAGTCACTTTGCCAGGTTTCTTTGTCCAGCTCTCTTCGGAGGCAGTTGGAAGCGGTCGGGGGGCAGGGTGGGGCCTGAGTGAGCAAGCAGGCAGGGGGGCGCGTGGGATGCTGGCAGAGCCCACCAGGACGAATTTGAACTCGCCATGCCTTCCTGCAGTGGGTGCCGCCGCCGAGGGCGGCATCAGCCCGCGGGCAGTATGGCAGTTTCGCAACATGATCAAGTGCACGATCCCTGGAAGCAAACCCTTGAAAGATTACAACAACTACGGCTGCTACTGTGGTCTGGGTGGATCCGGTAACCCTGTGGATGAGCTGGACGCGTGAGTGATGGATCAGCAGGGAGCGTGGAGTGCTGGGGGCGGGTGGGGGGGGCGGCGAGGGGAGGAGGGTAAGAGCCAAGGATCTCAGGAAGAGGCACAGAAAGGGGATTTGCATATTTTCTAACAATAACGTACTTTCACCTCTTGTCATATACACAAACGTGTTCCAAGAGGACATTGAATCGAACGCTCCCTAATGGGGATGAAAAAGAGGAACATCGGAGATGTGAGGTAGTGGATGCTGCTGCCCTCTAGTGGCGGAATGTTGCAACACAAAACATCATAAGGATGTACTGTATTCCTGCAACCATTTTTAAAATCGCCTTCAAAAAACATGATAACGAGACAAAATTTTTCAAGCCGCAGAACCAAAACTCCCGGAGCATGCCAGCTAAAACATCCCCACATGTTTTGAGAAAGCAGGTGCAGGCTGACCTGCTGCCCAGGCACCTGCTCCTGCCTTAGCTCTGTCCCTGCCCGTCCCCAGGTGCTGCCAGACACACGACCGCTGCTACGACCGAGCCAAGAAGCTGGACAGTTGCAGATTCCTCCTGGACAACCCGTACACCAGATTATACTCATACTCATGCTCTGGCTCAGAGATCACCTGCAACAGTATGTATACCCCCTCGTTGGCTTGTGGGCGCTCAGGAAGCAAGAGTGGACACAATATTACAATAGCTACCATTTATTGATTATGTTCTTGATGCCAGGAAGTGTACCATTATTATCCCCATTTTACAGATGAAGAAACTAAGGCTTAGAAGGCTAAACCATTTGCCCAAGGGCACATGACTTGTAAATAGTGGTGTTTGCTTTTTGAACATAGGTGTGTACAACTCCAAAGCCTCTGCTCTTAACTGCCATGTTATGCTGTTCAGTTATTTCATAAAAGAGTTCAGAACTAGCATTTATTAGGTTCTTATTACATGAGAGGTACTAGGTGAGGCACGCATGTGAGGTAGGTTTTATTAACCCCACTTCACAGGTTCGGAAGCCAAGGCTTGAAAATAGTCACTTGCCCCAAATCACACAGCTTATGAGTGATAGGGCCAGCATTTGAACTCAGCTGCTTTTCACTTCAAGGTCTCTGGTTCTAACCAGAAAATTATGTAGCACTCATGCTGAAATGTGCCCCCTCCCTGAAGGCAGTTCTGAAGACCAGACAATTCGGAGGGATGAAGGGTATTGTCGCTGCTGTGCAAACATCAGAATAACTATAATTCAAGTCCAAAAGTGCTGAGAAAAATGTTATCCAGAATCCCACTACCATAAAAAATAAACAGCTTCATGCCTCCATGTTCCTTTTTGCCCTTACCATTCCCAGAAGTTGCAAATAATTAATTTTTTTAAAGATTTTATTTATCTAGAGAGAGGGGAAGGGAGAGAGAAAAAGAGGGAGAGTGCTGACTGGTGTGACTCAGGGCACTGTCTTGCAAACCAAAAGGTCACTGGTTCGATTCTCAGTCAGGGCACGTGCCTGGGCTGCAGCGGATGGGGACATGAGAGAGGCAACAGATCAATGTTTCTCTCACACATCAAAATTTCTCTCCCTCTCTTTCTCCCTCCCTTCCCCCTCTCTAAAAACAAACAAACGAACAAACAAACAAGCAAATAAAATCTTAAGAAAAGAGAGAGGAAGAAACATCAATGTGAACATCGGAAATGTCGATCAGTTGTCTCTCTCACGTGCCCCAACCCGGGACTAAATCCGCAACCCAGGCATGTGCCCTGACCGGGAATCAAACCAGCGACCTTTTGCTTTGCAGAATGACACCCAACTAACTGAGACACACCAGTCGGGGTACAAATAATTTATCTTTAATGCAGCTGCCCTCCCCACCCAACCAGGTCAAGGAATCTGCATCACAGAATGATTATTCATATTAATTAACAATAACTCACTAAATAACCACTTCATTGTGCACTTTATAATGTAATCACTAATTATGTTTTAATGGACATTACCTGGGCAAGGAAAACATTTGTGGTTTTTAAAAGAAAGGAGCAGAGAAAAACAAACCTTTAATAAGA
Source organism: Tonatia bakeri (assembly GCA_004024845.1). Taxonomy (NCBI): domain Eukaryota; kingdom Metazoa; phylum Chordata; class Mammalia; order Chiroptera; family Phyllostomidae; genus Tonatia; species Tonatia bakeri. The sequence goes on along the minus strand of PVIA01010301.1, from coordinate 4,427 downwards.
TTGCTGAAGGTAAGCAGAGCTGCACAGTTAAATTATGGATACTAAAGTTCGAGTGCATTTTAAATGTTATCTGTGCTGTTTCTTTTGGTTACAAAAGCAGACAAGGCCAAAGCAATGTAATGTCAGACTCTACAGAAACATATGTCGTGGAAAGCGGAAGGCACCTAAAATTCTACTACCCATAGATAACAAGCTAGATATATATCCTTTCAGATTTTGTAGGCTTTACTAGTTATTTTTTCCTTTAATAAAAGATCTCAGAAATATTTCCACAGACAGATATGCTGAATTCTTGTAAATGTCTGTATAATATTGTATCTTTTTAAAATATGTGCTTTAAGGTAGAAAAATCGGCTTACTAAACTTCAGTAAGTTGAAATGTAAAATACTTTGCTGCCTTAAATGTATGTTTAGTGTTTTCCATGTGGTTTATAATTGCCTGTCTGTGTATTGGAGATCTGTAGCTATATGGGTTTTACAAGCAGGGAGCTCATTTCAGGGTGCAAAATAGACAAGACTTTTCAAAAGGCAGCATTCACACCTAAGACCGTGAGATGAAACACAGGTTGCCCAGTTAAATTTGACTTTGACATAGACAATCAACAATTTCTTAGTGTATGTCCCAATCACTGCATTCATTGTTTATCTGAAATTTGGGTGGGTTTTTTTTTAAGATTTTATTTATTTATTTTTAGAGAGGGAAGGGAGGGAGGGGGAGAGAGAGAGAGAGAGACATCAATGTGTGGTTGCTGGGGGCCATGGCCTGCAACCCACGCACGAGCCCTGACTGGGAATCGAACCACCGTTGCCTGGTTCGCAGCTCACGCTCAATCCACTGAACTACACCAGCCAGGGCTGAAATTTGGGTGTTTTAATTGCTTCATCTGTCAACCCTAAATTTGCACTCACGGAATAGTGACTGAATTATCCCAGTTAGTTTTCCCTGCCCATGGGTGGTACAAAGCAGGATCCACCTTGGCTCAGTCCCCTCCTCTTGCTCTTTTCCAGGCAAAAATAAAGAATGCCAGGCCTTCATCTGCGAGTGTGACCGCAATGCTGCCATCTGCTTTTCAAAGGCTCCATACAACAAGGAGCACAAGAACCTGGACGAAAAGAAATACTGCAAAGACTGAATATTGCCCTCTAAAGCATCCTCCCTGTGACCTTCCCCTTCCACTTCACCTTCACACTGCTCCAGTAAAGCACCTTGTTGAAAGGCCTCATGTTTGGAAATTCCTTTATTCTCTAGCTGCTAAACATGACTAAGTCTCTGTCTAGTCCTTTGTGAGCATCATTCCTTCCAGCCTTGGAAGGTGAATCACACAGGATGTGTCCAGGATGTGAACACCATGAGACCCAAACAATGGCGAATCACCACTGAGTATTTACTGTGAGCCCGGACAGCATGTCTCAAAATTCTCTGGGTATCCCATATGGTTTTGACACTATTAGCAAATTCTACTTTCCCAGGCTAAGGTTCAACAGGACATGTTGCCTGCCCAGTGCTGGGCATCTAGTAAGTAACAAAGAAGGGATTTGAACCCAGAAAGTCCAAGAGAGCACACACTCTTAACCACTAGCCTACCTGCCTGAAGAGGTGGCTCTTGTTGCAGTTTGAACCAAATCTCTCCTCCTATGATTTCTCTGCCTCCATTTTCAACTACGTAAAACCGTTTTTCCTGCAATATTTTTCTAAGCCTTTCAAAGACTTCACCACACTCTACAAGCTGATTTTTACATTGCAGTCGTAATAAATAACAGGTTCTACTTCTTGAACATTTACTGCATAACACTCCGTGCTAAGGGCTTTCTACAGCTCCTCTCATTAAATAGTCAAACCATCTCTGTGAGGTCAACACTACTGCCCCCATTTTATAGATGAGAATCTAAAAGCTCAGAGAAATAATTTGCCTATGATCACCCAAGTGGCATAGTCAGGATTTTTACTAGATCTGCCCCACGGCAACGCCTGACCTCTTCACCATTAAGTTGCTCGACCAAGTTTCTCTGCTAGGACATTGGCACCGAAATTCACCAAACTGAGGAGGCGACAAGAAGAGAAAATTCCCTTAACAATCTTTCAATGAACATCTGCTTAGTACTCATCATAGGAAACGGGAAGCACTAGAACAACATCTGGGATGACTTAAGCAAGTAAACAAATATACCGGGTTGAGAGTAACTTGACGCTGGCATTATACCCTAGTGTTAGGAGCCACAGAGATTAGCACATCTCGCATGCTTTTAAGTAATCGTTTAACGAAGATACAGGCAGGTACAACGATTTGCCGCACCAAGGGAAAAAGCACGTGGCCGTATTTACCTCTTCTAATCACGTGGTCCTCTGCATCCAATCCCGTCAACCCGCCGGCCACAGAGGGGCTTTCGGAAGAGAAAACGTGATTGGGCACGTTGTGGGCACGTGACCTCCGTTCTCGTTTTCTGTTGTAGAACAGAGGCCGGGTCTCGGATTACCCGCGCGCCTGCCAGACTCCGGCCCCGCCTCTCTGGGAGTAGGGTCTGCGCCGGCGCAGGCGCGGTGGTTGTCCGTGGTCGCGGGAGGCGGTGCTCTGGGGAGGTGAGGCCCTACGAAAACGGAGTCGGGAGTGGAAGTTGTGTGGCGGGGAGTGGAGGTTGTGTGGCGAGAAGACGAACACACGTGGGTGTGACGTTGAGTCCAAGTTTCCCTCCGTGTTCGTCCCTGTCAGGGATTCTCATCCCCTGCGCACACGCCCCTCCTCCCCCAGGGTCCTGGGTTTCCACGTGGGCGCGTCCATCGCATTGATCCCGGGGCGGGAAAGCAGGCTGCTGGGAATCAGAGTGGCGAGAAGGAAGCACAGCCCGGGACAGAGGGGAGTGAATTGTGCGCTGAGCCAACGGCCTTTGGGACGTCCCAAGTGCACACTTGAATCCCCGCCCCCACCTTCAAGATTTTTTGTTTTTTTAGGTGAAGGGATTTGCAGGTTCGACCCCCGCGCTTTGCATTTCTTGTTCTCTACGTTTGGGATGCTTCCCCTTTTCCCATCTGGTGAATGCCTATTCATCTTACAGGACCTAACTTGGGTCGCTTCTGGAAGTTTCTTGAGCCTTGACCTTTTCCCCTCCCAAAGTACGGTTGCTCCTAGACCCCACCGGGTGTCTGATGCATTAATGAGGGAGAGCAAGCTCAGAACTGCACGGACCCGGTCACCCTAGGTGACATTTGGGCAAGGAGCGTCATCTTTCAAAAGAAACAATAGTGCGTAGGATCATAGGGTAGGGTTGGCTGTGGGAATTACGGTAGGTGAACCGGTGAGTTGTAAAATGCTTCATACAGTGGTTGCTGTGTAGTAATGTTTAATAAAAGTTATTTTCCCAAGGGAATGGAGAAGGAAGGATATTCACTTTTTATTTTCTTTAGAAATGCTTTGTTGCATCACGCAAGACATTTGTAGTTCTTGAAAAACAAATAGGGACGCAGAAAGGAAGTAGGGCTCTGGGGACGGTTCCTGGGAGTCTAGTTAAAGGAGTAAAGCGGGCACAAAGGTTTGGCAGGTGTCGGGGCTCGCCTTTCCACCGTCCCGCCCTCCGCCCCCGGCCGAATTTAACAGTGGCTGGCATTCGTTAGCAGTGTGCCAGGCACTGCTGTGAGCTTCACACGCTTCGTTACCCCGTTTAATCTCCGGAACAACCCAGTGAGGTCACTACTATTATCCTCGTTTATAAAAAGACTGAAGGTTAGATAAAACGACTTGCCCAAGTTCACCTAACTAGTATGTAGCAGGACATGGATGGAAATCCATCTGTCCCCGAGGAGTTTCAGTTCCACGTTATATTCCTTTTCTAATAAATTGGCACTCTCCTTTCGCGCATAGGTTTAATTTGTTTTCATGAAGTAGAATTGATGAAAAAAAATTTTTTTAATCTGCATCATGGAGCGCCATCTTGAATGTTGACGAGGATAACATGTCTGGAATGACCTAATGTCCTGTGCAGCCTCTGCTATTCCTGACGGCCAGGTGGCTGGCTCATCCTGGTTTGAGCGCTGAAAGGCCTGCATCTCAGTACAGGGCAATGTGGGGACAGGTGGTGGCCCAACCTAGGACCATGGAATTTCTGATCTGTCCTTCCTTTGATCCTCTCAGGAAGAGGTCGACATTCACTGAAGACCCGTGTTCATGCCCAAATGTCTCGTGAGGTTAATTCTTACTGAGCTAATGGGTTGTAAAATGCTTCTCATGGTGCTTGGGACCTGTGCTCAGTAATGCTGTGATTTAGGGGACAAGTGTGAAAAGGATATTCCATTTATGACAGCATGAGAAAGAAAACACGAGTTAGTGGCAAGGACATTTAAGTGTTACGTATGCCGATTTGCCTTGGTGACTCCTACTTACTAAAGTGGTGATAGCAGAGCAGATCCGGGGAAGCAGCTGAGGGAGAGTGTGACC
>PVIA01010300.1:0-52888 GCA_004024845.1 Tonatia bakeri | reverse complement strand
GAAGGGTTTGATCTACAAAATATATAAAGAACTCACATGACTCCACTCCAGGAAAAAAAACAACCCAATTAATAAATGGGCAAAAGACCTGAACAGACACTTCTCCAAGGAGGACATCCAGAGGGCCCAGAGACATATGAAAGGATGCTCAGTATCACTAGCCATCAGAAACATGCCAATTAAAACCACAATGAGATACTACCTCACACCAGTCAGAATGACCATCATAAACAAATCAACACACAAGTGCTGGCGAGGTTGTGGGGAAAATGGAACTCTAGTGCACTGTTGGTGGGAATGCAGACTGGTGCAGTCCCTATGGAAAACAGTCTCGAATTTCCTCAGAAAACCAAAAATGGAATTGCCTTTTGATCCAGTGATTCCACTGCTGGGATTATACCCTAAGAATCCTGAGACATCAATTCAACAGATCCTATTCACCCCAATGTTCATAGCAGCACAATTTACCATAGCCAAGTGCTGGAAGCAGCCTAGGTGCCCATCAGTAAATGAGTGGATCAAAACACTGTGGCACATTTACGCAATGAAATACTACCCAGCAGAAAGAAAGAAGGAGCTCCTACTCGTTGGGACAGCATGGATGGAACTGAAGAGCATTATTCTAAGTAAAATAAGGCAGGCAGTGAGGGACAAGTAGCATATGATCTCACCTTTAATTGAAACCTAACCAACAAAAGAAAAAAGCAAACAAAATATAATCAGAGACACTGAAATTAAGAACAATCTAACATTAGCCAAAGGGGAGGGGAAGGGGACAATGGGGGAAAGGACACATGGACAAAACCAAAGGGGAAGGTGGAAGCAAGGGAGGGAGGTGGGTTTGGCTTGGGTGGGGGGGCCTAATGGGGGGAAATACAGACAACTGTAATTGAGCAACAATAAAATAATTTTTTAAAAAAAGAATTTTAGTTGCCTTATAGCATTTATTCAAATTGAAATCCTGGCAGGTGACAGGCATATGCAGGTCCTGCCCTCTAGTGGCTTACAAATTAAGTGAGTTATTTTGGCTTATACTGGTTTATTCTGATTCATTCTTTAAATAATTGTAAAAAAGACGGAGACTACCTAGAGCGGGGTGTCAGACTCATTTTCACCAAGGGCCACATCAGCCTCAAGGTTGCTTTCAAAGAGCTGAAATAATTTTAGGACTGTATAAATGTAAATACTCCCTAACTGTTAAGGAGTTGAAATTACATTGGCTCATACAAAGCATTTCAGGGAAAGCAAGTCGGAAGCTGTCCCCAGGTAAACTGACACCACACAAAATTGCTCCATCTAGGGGGAGAGCAGAGAATCTACTCTCCATCTAGGAAAGGGCCTAACATGCCCATAAACAGTCTTAAACAATCAGAGGAGAACTGGGATCATAATTGACACCTTGCAGACTAAAGACATTTTATGACATATATTCTATTCATAAGATGCTATATTGCTAGTGGTAACCGAATCCTCATTTGAAAGCCAAGCCCTATATAAATTTCTGTTCGGAAATTTGCAACTTCTAAAAAGTTTTCTTTTCCTGATCATTTCATGAATATAGCTTGGATTTTTTCTTTTTATAGAAATGTTAAGTTACACTGACACAGGAAAGAGTATAGCAAAAATGAGATTTTTAATGGTGCACTTTCCCTAACACACTGCTTCACGTTAAAACAAAAAACTGGGGAACCACACATTAATCCCAGATTCAGTCCTTGTCTGCTACTTCCCTCTCACCCCGATTCACTCCCATGTGGCACAGAGACCCCGTTTTATTTATTTTTGTATATCACATTGCTTTGTGCAACTTACAATTCTAGTATTCAAAAGATATTTCATGATGGATTAGCTTTGTGATAAAATGTTGAAGAACTGTTGTCAAATAGGTGTGTTTCAGGAAAGCAAAAAAGAACATTTACAGCATTTTTCCACTTTATTTTTTACTATAACTCATAACAAGAAATACATTTTATATCATAACCATAATATACATATAAACAAATGTATATATCTCTCCAAAACAAGAGTTGTAAGTAAAACACAACTTACTCTCTATACCGCTGATGCTTTTAGTTATTTTCTATTCTATTTTATTTTTTTAAAATGCTGGTCATGACCCACTAGCAGATTTCATGACATCTAATGGGTTGTGATCCACAGAGTGAGAAATATTATTTAAAAAACTATCTTCTGGAAACAAATATGAAAGCAATCAGTAAGTAAAATAAACTAGAAAGAGAAGCTTTAAAATAAAGGGTACTTACTTGGTTGATGCCAACACAACACTGAGTGGCATCTGCTGAGAGAACGGAAGGAAAGGCCTGGAAAGAAAGGAAAACACAAACACGTGGGACTCCTGCACTGTGTGCCCTTGGAGCGTTCTTCCGACTTAACATGGGTGAGCTTGAATGTCCTGTACACCAGTAGTCCTTGAACTTCTGACATATCCAAAATCACTAGGGAGTGCGGCACTTCCTGTTTAAAATGCAAATTCCCCAGTCTAGCCAGGAGATTCAGGAAACACGTGGCAGAGCTGATGAATCTGCTCTTCTAACAATCACTCCAGTCAGTGTTCTCCCTGGAGCTGGGAAACAAGGTGTGCTTTGCACAGCACAGCCAGTGGGCTTCAGCTGCTCACTGGTTCCCAGATGCTTCTCAAGTTCCCTGAGACATTCTGATATTCCTAATGATTTAGTCTTAAAAAGTTCCCCCCAAAAGCCTAGGGATTGAGCATACTATGTTCAGAATTTCATGAAAAAGTCAGCATCATAAAATTTCTATGAGGAATTTGCTCATAAATAATAATGTGAATTACAGATTTACTTTCTCAAGGAAACATATGTAGATATAATACTAATACTGTTTTTCTAATTCATATAAGACCTACAGGGAAATCCTCATCTTATTTTAATTTAATCAGAGGATTACCTCATGAGTATTAATCACAAATGAATCAAAATAAGTCTCTGACCATGTTAGTTTTGGCGACATTCACACAGAGCAAATGTCATCTGTTTGCTCATTTTAACAATTTCCCCTGCACTATGACTGTCACGCTGTCTCTACTAAATCTCACTTCGTGTGATGACTTTGTTTTGTTCTCAAATATACATTCTTATTTGCAATTAAGTAACAATGAAGTCAGGGAGACTTAGTTGGAATCCCAGTTCTGCCACTTGCTAACTTAGGTGACCTTGGGTAATTTATTGCTCCTCTCTTGGTTTCAGCTTCCTTACTGTAAAAGGGGATACTACACCTATTCTACATTTCTGTTGTAAAAATTAAAAGTATATATACTTAAAGCACTTAAAGTGGTGCCTGGCATACTGCCTTGAAAATGATGACTGCCATCATTATCATAGAGAGGTTCGCTAATGACATCAGAGCTCATATTCATTAGTAGTTACTTTTTACCTTTCAAAATATTTGTAGCGATTCTTTCCAGTAACATCAGGATCTTCATAAACTTTAGACATTTGAAAAGAAGTGTCAGTTCTAAAATGAAGCAGGAAAACATTAATTCAAGTCTAAAATATTTCCAAATATAACTTGTATTTAATATTTCTATGTCCATAAAGTAGGAGATACCAGGGCATTTCAGACTGAAAGCAAATTCCCCTATGACACACACCTGACTGACCAACAGCTCAGACCAGACAGAGTCACTTTCCCTGAGCCAGGAGTCCTGGAGCCACCAAGAGGAAGGAAAAATGAAGGAAAGAGTCAATTCGCAGAGACACAGAGAACAGACTGGTGATTGTCAGAGGGGAGGGAAGGGAGGGAGCTGGGTGAAAAAGGTGAAGGGATTAAGAAATACAAATTGGAAGTTACAAAATAGTCATGGGGATGTAAAGTACAGTATAGGTGATATAGTTAATAATATTATAACTATGTATGGTGCCAGACAAGTACTAGAAATATCAGGGGGAGCACTTTGTAAAGTATGTGACTGTCTAACCACTATGATGTGCACCCAAAATAAATACAAAATAATATTGAATATAAAATAATTGAAAAATAAAATTTAAAGTTCTTTTTAGAATAAATAACTCAATTTATGAAAAGAAAAAGAAGAAAAGAGTCAATTTACAAAAATCCCACAATTTAAAAAATGCCTATTTTTAATTAATAGCACATGAGAATAAAAAAGTTTTAAAAGACAACTGTTGATCTCTTTTAAATGTAACATTTAAAACACTAGGTATGAACTTGTAAATAATTAAAACAACAATGAATTCATGAAACATGTCTCTGAAGATGCTTTGGCCACAAGTCTCCAAAACACATTTAGATAGTACCAGAAAATTACACTTCCAATTTCTAAGATGGAGCAAAGAAACAACAAATTCAGTCACCTCCACCTTTGATGGCAAGTTGTCATTTAATATATATATTCACTCCAACCCCCTGAGAACATCTCTTAACCAATAAACCTATAAGCATTGCTCCTGAATCAGGTTCATTTTGGTCAAAGAGGTTAAGAGAGAGAGAATTTGGGGTATTAGCCTAAGTAGCGCATCACAATTGTGCATTTTAAAATAAAGCAAAATAAATAAATATTTTTAATAAGAAAAATACATTCATTAAAAATACGAGTAGCAGCTGAAGCCAGTGGATACTTACACAGCAAGTTGCTGGAGGGCTTCTCTGTGTTCATCCTCATGCCCCCTCCACTCCCGACTGACACATGGAGGGACGGGGTCTGCCTTGCTCCAATACAGAGAATGTCTTGGATAATGGATCAGGTTACTGAACATGGTTCGAAACCTGGGAACTTTTCTCTGATGTTAACACAGGGGGGCAGGGAGAAAAGGGACAAAATTATACCATCAGATTTTCTAAAGCATTTTACTTATATTGTAAACTTTTAAAAAGGCACGAAAGAGTGTATATGGCATAGAAAGAAGGGTCATTGGTATATGTGTAAAATATCTCTGGAAGAATACTCAAGAAACTAATGACAATGGATAATTATGGGGATAATTCTAACCCTACAGAGGGTTAGAATTTAATTCATACTGTATATACTTCTGTACTTCTTTAATACTTTTAATACAGACATATATTACTTTCCCATTGAAATAAATTAGATTGTAATCAGTCTTTTATTCATTGGTAATTAGTGAATCCTCACATTGGGCCACAAGTATCAAGATGCCTTTGTCCCCTAGTAATCATGGCAAAATAGTTTCTGTAGAATATAAAGTCCAGTGAAGATTTGTTGATGAGTCAATCTTATCAGCCGTTAGCCACACTAGGTGGTTCAGGTTCATTAGGCTGCCTGAGTGAATGAATTAGACCTACCAGTCTGCTTCGACTCAAGAATGCTTGCATATTTGCCTGTGCGTGGTCTTTCTCACTTGACACAATAAACAATGGATCTACAAAATAAACAATAAGATAGTATAAGGAATAGAACAAATCTAGTCCCAGGCTGAGAACAATGCCAAAGCAATGCAATTTCTTAACTGGAAAACAAATCAGACAATTTAAATATTGCTTAACTCTGCAACAGCTCATAGCCCTGTTACTCTGCCACTATCAAGAGTCTGTTAGTGCTCATTCCAAAGTCAGTTTATAAAACTGGAATGCAAAGAAAGGCCTAACATCTTCTCAAGCACCATAACTAACATGCTTTCTTATATTCTATGAACAAGCCAGTTTCTGGGTTGAGGAAGCCCAGGAAACAGTCCAAGAGGAAAGAACATGTATATACACACTATGTCCATTTGCAAGTGAAAGAAACAATAAATTTGTGCACTTCCTCCCATATTCAATACACAGGGAAGATACAAACTCTTAACAGAATGTTATCTCTGAATGGCTCAACATGGTCAGGAAATGTCATTCTCTAATAAGAGATAAATAAGGTCAGCTATTGTGCCCTGGCTGGTGTGGATCAGTGGGGTGGAGTATTGTCCTGCAGTCAAAAGGTTGCGGGTTCAATCCCCACTCTGGGCACATACAGGAAGCAACCAATTGACATTTCTTTCTCTCTCCCTTCCTCTCTTTCTGAAAGCAATGAAAAAAAAAAAAAAAAATGTCCTCCAGTGAGAATAAAAAAAAAAAAAGGATCAGCTATCTTCAGAAATTACTCCTTAAGTTTAAAAGTATGTTAATGAGGAGACTAAGTTATTTCTCCAAAGTTCAACAAAAGATTAATATATTGAGAATAATATTAAATAAAGGGAAATTTCTATTCATACTCTTGTTTTAAGTCACTTAAGGATAATACCAGTTCTATGGTTGCAAGTGTGTTGTTCATCTGAAATTAGTTTAGGCTGCATATCCTCTGAGTCTGAATAATAAATAGTAAACCATTCTCTTCTTATTACCGAAAAGAGTGTTAAGAAATAATATCTATAGAAACATTCTTGCCATCTACAACAGATAATGACACAATATTGTATGATTTGTGACTACACATTCTGTAACACGTCCTACAACTGTGATTATAATCATGCTCAAAAAGCAGGAGAGGGAGCATTTGAGATCTTGATCCCGAGTGTATGTTGTCAGTTTGGCTCAAATAAACTCACAAAAATTCTAAAAATAAAAAAGCAGTAGAAAGGCCTCCAAGATGCCCAAGTAATACAAGTAATAGCAGTCACCAGCTATCATTTGTTCGCTCCTAAACAGTATTAAGCGCTCTATATGCAATATTCTACTTAATCTTCACAAAAACCCAGTGAGGTAGGTACTAGGCCTCCATTTTATTGGTGAGGAAACTGAGACTTCAAGAAGTTAGCAATTTACTGATTGGCAGTTAGGATCTGAACTCCAATCCTTCTGGTTCCCGGGCCTAATATTATCAAAAGCCCATGAATTTTATGAGGAAAATTTTCCCATGGAAATCATGAGAGAGACCCTCAGCCAATTTACCCATATTGTGGAAACAGTTCTAACAAGCCAAGAATGTTGTCACAACCAAGTGATGGTGAAAGGAAGTGTTTCAAACCCCAAGACATAATGACTACTTTTAGAGGAAAATTTATAAATTGCAGATTTTGGAAGAAAAGAAATGAGAAAGAGCTCATGATAAGCCCAGAACATATTTTTAAATACTTTTGAAAGCTAGGAAAAATATATCATATGTTTAAAAAAAAAGACTTTAATTATCAGGGCAGTACTGTAGCTAATAATCCATCAACAAATGTACAGATTCAAGGAAGTGACAAAGCATAGTGGACACTTCAGAGGAGGTACATGATACACAGCATTTAAAAAAAATGAAATGCATAATGGTATATAAATGATTAGCAGTTAGTATTTATAAAAGAATGTTGGTAATTGTAGAATATTATACAAATGCAAGGTATCCGAATTTATCTGAATTACTACAGTGACCAGAAAAGTAAAATTACTTTTAGTGAGGATGTCCAAGCAAAACCTCCTGGAGCAGCAAAAGCCTTGAAGACAACTACACTGAAAGGTCACTGGGCTTGAGGGGTGGGGCAGAGGAAGGGTGAAAGAGCCTGGAAAGGTGCTCATATTTGTGTCCTTGACTCCCCCACACCCACCTCACCCAACAACCTGTCTTATTTCTCTCTTCAATTTTCAGCCAAGATATACACGGACTCTGCATGATTGATGGTGAGCTTTAGGCTAAGAAGTCACAGTGCCGCCCCAGTCCCTGTCATACTAAAAGAAATCCATACACAAGTGGCTTTCTGCCAGAAGGAAGAAGGAAGCATACACGCAGAAAGAAGCAGAGTTAGAGTTGCCAGATAAAGTATAGAAAGCCCAGTTAAATTTGAATTTCAGATAACCAAAGAATAACTTTTTATATAAATATTGGGTTGGCCAAAAGGTCTGTTTAGTTTTTTCCATAAAATAGACAGGTTTTTCATTTTCACTAATAACTTTATTGATTTGGATATTTTGAGTTTGTTGGTATCTCCCAGGTGGTAAAATTTTGATCGTTCTCAATTAATGTCTCAATTGATCGCTATCAACTTCATCTGGTCCACCCAACTGTGGAGCATCATCCATGGAGAAATCTCCAGCACGAAACTTTGCAAACCACTTTTGAGATGTTTGATCAGTCACAGCACCTTCTCCACACACTGCACAAATCTTTTTTTTTTTTGCATTTTAGTTGCATTTTTACCTTTCTTAAAATAATAAAGCATAGTATGCCAAAAATGTTGCTTTTCTTCCATCTTCGGCTACACAAAAATTTACCAGTTTTGACAAGTTTTTTTTAAATGAATGCTGTTATGACAGCTGTCACAATATAATCTAACAAAATTGTTTTGTATGAAGTTAAAGACACTATTAGAGCCATCTTACAGAAACAAACAAACAAATGTTTTGGCCAACCTAATATGTCCCAAATATTGCATGGGACTAAAAATGTATATCAAAACAGTATTTATTATTTATCTCAAATTCAAATTTCACGGTGTGTCCTGTGTTGTTATTTGCTAAATCTGCTAACCCTAACAGGGTGAAAGACCATAAAGTCCAAGAAATCGAGCAGGAGGGCAGGGCACCTTAGTTCTGACCTTCCCCGTCCTTGCCATATTATGCTTCCTGACCATAAGTATCTGTGAGACGGCCTGTTTTACTGCAACAATCCAAACTTTTGTATCACCTATTCTGAGTGGATGTGGAAACTTTTAGCAATGTCTCTGCAAAAATAAAAAGTTACATTTAGGGACAAAAGAATCAAGGAGCTTAGTTCTTTGCTTGTCTTTACTTACAGAAGATAAGATACCGATCTCAATTCCCAAATTCCCTGAGAAACACACATGGCGATGTGTTTAGAGTTTACTAGATTTACTTTATAAGATGAAGCCAAAAGCACATAAAGAAAACCAAAGGCCAGATTATGAAAGTAAGTATTACATAGGATACTTTACAGGATTCCCATCCAAAGGAGACCCTGGGAATCCCAGAGGAGTTAAGACATGGTTAAAAGTAATGTAAGATTCAGGTGAAGAGCCTGGGACTACTGAGGCAAAATTAATGGTAAACTCAATAATTTAATAAACATCTATGAGGCAAGTAGCATATGTACCGACACTGGTACGGGTACTGAGAAGGCTACAAAAAATGTTTAGAACAAGAACTTAAAGAACGCAAGGGACTTAGGTCCAGTATAAGAGACAGACATAAAATAGACAACCAGGGCATTAAAATAAATTGGGACTTTTGGGCCAATAAAGTGGACCTATTTTCTAAGCAATGCTTTAATGGGTAAGAATAAGTTTAAAGAAAAAGAGAAAACTAAAAACAAAGGTGAGATAAACTGGCACTTTCCCGAGAATGCCAAATTTGGAGGTGTCCAGAGACTGGGAGCAGGAAGGTCAATGTGGTTGGGCGTTTTATGCAGTTTGAACTGCGGGAATGTTGCGTGACTCTCCAAGTCTGCAAATTATTGCATACTTTTGTGGATACTAAAACTCCCAGGAAGATCGCTTAAGGCTGTGCAAATTATCAGGAAAAGAGGTTGGCTAATAGTTTGGCGGCATTGGCTGTCACCTGCAGGGCTCTGAGCTGCCTCCACCCAGCAAAGGACAACCGCAGCCACGGAATTCGTCCTGAAGCTCGCCTTTCGTTCGCCGCTGCCTGGGCCAGGTCCCACCCGCTAGAGGGCCACCTAGCCCAGAAAACGACAGTCAGGAGTGAGGTCTGAGGGCCACCCTTACCGTACAGGAAATCATAAGCTCGGCTGGAGGAGACTTTGTGCACAGCCCCCGAATTCACTTCGCACGGGATTTTGGACACCTGCGGCTTGGCCTGAGGCTCTTGGATTGTCACTACGTGGCTCATCTTGCCGACCCTTCCCCACCGCCAGCAGGGGACAGACTAAGTAGGCCTAGCGGCTGTGTACTTCGTAGCTATGGAAACCTCTGCTAGAATTTCCCTGCTGAGGGGCCGGGCCAGCCGCAGTAGGGGCGGGGCTCTCGAAGGGAGGGGGCGGGACTCAAAAGGAAGGGGAAGTTCTGGGGTGGGAGAGAGGAGAGCTAAGGACTAGGAATTGGCGGAGGATTGAGAGCGGAGTGGGCTGAGAGGCAGGAAAGGGCGGAGAAAGGGCAGAGAAAGGGCAGAGATGGGGAGGGCGGGGAGCCAGTGAGGAAAGGTCAATCTCACTGGCCACTGCGTTACCCAGACGGAGCCTACAGTTTTCATCCGCCCACCCAGTTCAACCCTACAGGGGCCAGAGGTTGGGGAAGAGGCTGCTGCGCAAATCCAGCAAATATTTGCACTCTGTAGCCTCTTTTGGAAATCCTGGGAAATCTCAGACCCTTCTAGAATAGTTGGGCTTTCATTTCGGACGTCTCCCCTTGCCATGGAGCCTGTGCGAGCTTAGGAATCCAAGCTCCTGAGCGTTGGCCCTCGGCACTTTGAGCTCTGGCCCTACTCAACAGCGTTTAAAGGCTGCGTAACTAACCGCACACAGTTACCACTTACCCCTGGGCATTAAAGCAACTAAAAGTCACGTGGTGTAGGTACTAGCAGTGCTTCTCGAAGCTTTATTATAAGAAATTTTTAAACAGGCAAAAGCGAATCCACTTTTAGTAACGATCCCTTATGTACCTACACCAAGAATGATTTCATTATCACCTCCCCTCTTTTTGCTTGAGTATTTTTTAAAATCCCAGACATTATTTTATCCTTAATCTGCATCTTTATTTTTTAAAACTTAACCAATATCACATCTAATAAAATAACTCTTCCATATCATCTAATACTCAGTTCATATTCAAATTTCCCTGGTTGAGTCTAAGATGTCATGTAATTGTTTGTTCTGATCAAAAGATTAAAAAAAAAGTGTTCACATTGCATTTTGTTATGCCTCTTAAGTCTATTATTCTAGAACAGTGATTCTGATACTTTCAATAATTTTCTTTATTACCTGGGATTCTTTTATGAAAGCAACTTTCTCTCAACTTATTGTTATCCTAAAATATAGGGACCTTAGAGAAAAGAATGGAAAAATGGTGGGTTCTTTCACTTTAATTACCAAATTTCAGAGAAATGAGTCAGTGCCCTAGCAACCTCCAGGGTTAGCCAATAAGGTTTTGTTTGTTTGGTATCATTATGAATGCATGCATTTTTACATATCTGGTGTTATAACCCATTACGATCATTTTTCTTCATGATGCTCAGATTAGTCCATTAACCTGGTGGCACACCTTGGAGTTGGCTTCTTTGTCCTTTTGAAGTGATTTACAGACATTCTTGAATAAGACTCTTAGCTTAGCCTGATGTTCTTTCCACACATAGTCTTGGTTTTATTTTCTGTACTCCTAAACTTCTTGGGGTTTTTGCAAACCAGCCATATTCCTTGTCACCTCCAAATCATTGCTCAAGCCGATACCTTTGCCTAAAACACCTTTTCCTATTTATGCCACCCAACTAACAGGTATCCTTCAAGACTTAGTGCTAACTTAGCCACCTTCATATAGTTTCCCCAAATCCCCCAGAACAAGGCTTCATTGTTTCTTCAGTGCTGTAGTAGCACCGATAGCACTGACCTCCATGTATTAGTAACTGTTTGAAACTCTGCTCTTCACAACTGTGAGTTCAAGAGCACAGAATCTCTGAAGTACCTGCTACATGAAAACTTAATAAAATGACTCCTAATGAATAAATCCACTCATTTATTAAACAAATTTACTGTCTATATGAAACAAGTATTGAAGATTTTAAGATAATTCATAAACTTCACTGGATGATGGAGAAAATGCAGAAACAACTAAAATACAATGTTATAAATAATATGATAATATTTTTCTGTCTGTAGGTATAGCGACATTTCCCAGGTTCTGTTTCTTCTTCCCAGAATGCTCCCCACCCTGCCCCCCATGTTCTCACTGCTGACTCATCATCATTTGAAGTCTCAGCTAAAATGTCTCCTTCTCCGAAATACTTTTCTTCACTCTGTCAGATAAATTATCTGAAGTAATTAACAGCCAGCCCCCTCCATAAACACATTGGAAGACACTAACCAACAGAATATGTCAACCGTGATGGGATATATGTGACTATGTGATTATCTAACCGGGACTATAGTGGCCATCTAGCCAGCGCTGTTCACTCTCTCCCTTGCTGGCTTTGAGAAAGCAAGTGGCCGTGTTGGGTACTCAACATGGGAAAGAACTACAGGTAGCCTGTCAGAGCGAAACACCGCCTGTACCCTACAACCAGCAAGAAAGCAAATCCCTCAGTCCCACAGTTGCAAGAAACTGAATTCTGCCAACAACTTGAGGGGGATATCCTTCCCCAGTGGAATCTCAGATAAGACCGCAGTCTCAGCCCAAATCTTGATTGCAACCCTGTGAGCGCCTCATCAGAAGAGCCACATAAGCCATAGAAACTCTGAGATATATTAAGATGTATTAAGATGTATAAAGATATATTACCTCTTGGTTTGTGGTAATATTGTTGCACAGCAAAAAATGACTAATATGCAACCTTTAGGAAATTAAGTTCTGTCTTTTACTTTACTAGTGTAGAAGAAACTTTGATATTAGAGAGGGATGCTAGTTAATAATAAAATTTCATTGAAATGAAAGTTATACTTTGCCATGTTGGGAGATGGTTCTCTATAGGTCTCATGTTTCTGATTGTCTCATTCTTAAATAAGCAGAGAAACAAAAAGAAAAAAATGGTGGCCAGGGTCACTGTCTCCCTTTGTTCTTTTGTTTGTACAGGAGACAACCTGGGACAACAGCAATAGTGTCTCCCTCTAGAAAGAAGAGCCGGTTTGCTCAGAGATAGTGTCTTCCTTTAAGCAAAGGGCAGGCATTCTTACTGCCCACCATTAAAGATCAGGGTTTCCTAAGCTCACTGTTCCTTTCTTGTAACGCAACCCGGTGTGTAAGCGCACGCCCTCTCGCCTTCTCCACAGCATGTTGTGGGAATTGGGGTTCAGGGAACTGGTGCAAAAATGCTGACATTTTGCTGCTGCTGCTGCTGCTGCTGAAAGTAATAAATTATCCTTTATCCCCGACCCAGCAGTTTGCTTGCTTCTACCAAAACTCATGGAACTGTGGGAGGCAAATAGGAGGGTCAAACTTCAGATCTTTCAGAGTTGTTGAAAAGCTATAGAGAATGATGTACAGCACACACATAACTGTGAATACTGGGAAATGATTTTTTTTTTTGTAGAGGCAGAAATGTTAATACTGCACAAAATTACCACTGAACCTGTTGACCAGGCAAGTGAGAATTCAAGCCTTCTAATTCTTCTCTCTCAGCATAGGGTCTCACTCCTTCTCTACCAACCTCAACTACCCGCCCTTACCATTAGTTAGGCATGAAATAACACAGAATACCATTATCACAGAGGATTTTATAAACTATTTCCTTAGTTGTTGCTTGTTACAGTACCAGGGCTGTCATCCCACCCACAGAATGACTGTGTGGTGCCATTCGTAGTCACTATCCCCATTCAGTACCATACGGTAACATACTCATTGTGCTAAGAAAAAGCCCGTTATAGTCAGCATTTCAATTCTTGTTGCCTACTGAATTAGCAATTACAGCAAAAGCAAAGAGCCCCAGAGGCTTAAAATGGCAGAGTATCACTGGTTAAAATCAGACCTGAGGTTTTTATGTAGGGCAGGTTAAATTAATTAAAAATGTTTTCTCTATTGTGTAATTGTTACTTTCTATAAGTTCCTTAACTCTAGACATTAATTCCCTTTTGGCTTTACATATTTCAAACATCATTTACAAGTTTGTCATCTACTTGTTAACTTTGTCTTTAGTGTTTTTTAGAAGATAAACTAAGGCATATTAAAGGATTTGAGTTTACTTGAGCAAAATTTGATTCAAGTAGAGCAACACCAAACCAGAAGTGGTTAGAAACACTTCACAGACAGGAGCTTGGGGAAAGGCTTTTACATAGAAAAGGCAGAGAAAGGTAAGAAAACTATTGATTGGTTACAGTTTAAAGCCTGGTTGGCTGTTTGTGATTGCCTGTCCTTAGCATTTTCATTTTGTAATCTGGAGGCTTTCATAGGCTTTGATTTTGGTTAGAGCCACCTCAGTCTAATGGCCTCCTTCTTTATTTGATGTCATTACTTCACCAATTTTTTTACTTGCAATATGTGTTTTTGAAATGTCACATAATTTGTTCCCCATCACTGGGTATGAAGATAATCTCCTCTACTATTTTCTAGTAATGTCTTAGTTTGGCCTTTCACATATATACCTGTAATGCATACAGAGCTCCTCCTTCTAATGTGTTTAATTTCCTCAAGTTTATTTTCTTTTCCCCATTGATTTGTTGAACTGTGTTATTGTGTATTGTTTCCAAGTGACGTTGATGTTGCTAGTCCAAGAAACACTGAGTGGCAAGATACTAAACAATGGGTGTGTGAACACCTAGTTGAAAGAACTGATAATCATAGATAAGGGTGAATTGAGAACATAAGGGCAATGTGTTGTATTAAACATACTAATCCATAGTGAAGTAAAAATCCTGCTATTACAAGTTTTTAGATGACAAAATTGGGATGGTTTTAGTAACTTGGAAAATACACATACATAAACTACTCCCATTCAGCACCAGTTCAGACCACCTGTGGATTCCCTAAACTAAGTATCTGAAATACAGAAACCAACCTTGGTTAGGTCATATTGAAAGTTTGATTACCCAAAACATCCATCATTAGGTAGCTGTCTGAACAATGCTACAAAGTATTGCTTTAAAAAAATAAGTTCATTTTCTTTCTGCAACAATCCTCTATAGCAAAAAATGCAATTGCTATGTATATACTATTGCAAATAATGTAGGCACCAGTTAGACTGAATTGAAGAAATATCAAGGAAAGGCATTTTGCAATTTATTAACTGATTTACTTGCCCTGGTTGAACAATTCATGCTGAAATCAAATCAGGAGAGGGAGCTACAAACACCAATTACCTGTGCATTTAAAGTGTATGGGGTAAGCTATGGGTGGTAGGGGAATTTTTTTCAATACTTGTGGAATTGCACTGTTCAATGTCTTTGCTAGTCATTTTTAATTAGGTCAGTGAAAGACAGTGGGAGAGAGGGGCAGGAAGGAAAAGGCAGTGCCCCATCCAGAAACACAGATGTCAATGTAACAAACATTCAAACCTGTAGAGAATTTTTGGTGAGTTTATTTGAGCCAAACTATGACAATGGCCAGGAAGCAATACCTCAAAGGAATGAGAAATGCTCCAAAGAATATAAGTTTAGCATCTTATTTTATACATTAGAATCAAAGGAGAAGCCATAAGGAGTTTACATGAAGTCCATTGGTGATAGATTAGGGAGGCAGGAAAAAGCCAAGTGGGGAAACCTCTGGGATTCGATAAAAGGTAAAGTGGTAGACACATACTCCTTTTACATATCATGGGTAAAAGATAGTTAACAGTCAACAATTAACATAATAACAATAACAATTAGGGGATTTGTGGTCTCAGCTTGTGCCCAAGCGGTCTGGAAAAAGGGACATTACCTTGATGTTCAAAAGGTATGTTACCACAAATGCAAAAAAAGACTATAGATAGGCTCAGTTAAGATAAAGATCGACCTTTGTTAGGGTAAAATACTGGCCTAGTACATGACTAGCCACCCTGAACTACTTTTAGTTAGTAAATTTTAACTTCAGACCATCCTTTGTGATTACTCACGTCTCTAAGTTTGGGAGGCTGCCTGGCACCGTCAGGTCAATATGTGGCGCCTTTTCTTCCACACAGAGAACTAACCTGTTATTCTGAAAGGGGAGCCTGCTTTCAAGAGAGAAGAGGGAATTTCAGGGGAAAAGGAGAAGGGTTTACAGGAACAAAGTTAAAAGACACATAGATAAAAACTAGGGGGAGGGTGGTAATGGGAGGGAAGATGGAAGGGGGTGGGTGGGCTTGATTGGGAGAAAAGGGGAGAAAACTGTACTTGAACAATCATTAAAATAAAAAAAAGAGTGGGTTATCTTGTTTAGCGTGGACAAGTCTTTTCGCTTTCTAGAGCTTTAGTTTTCAACACTCACGATAGCTGGAGGGCTTAACAGATACTCAGTTATCTAATCTCAGCCTTTATTAACTATAAATTCTCTGCGCCCTTTCATCGCGCTCCCCGCACCTGCGCGCAGGAGGTGACCTCCCAGTGCCTTCATTTAGGCTCTTCTGCGCAGGCGCCCTCTGCGTCCATTCTCTCCCTCGCCCGTCCATCGGAGAGAGGCAGGACTTCCTATACTTTCTAGACCGGCTGCCGGAACTGACTACCGGAAGTGACTTCCGGCAACAGCTTTTGCGGAGGCTGGAAAAGTTGAGAGTAGCTGTACTCAGCTCACAAGATGCCGGGTCTGGTGGCCGCGAGCCCTGCCCCTTCTGAGACTCAGGAGAAGAAGCCGCTGAAACCCTGCTGCGCCTGCCCGGAGACCAAGAAGGCGCGCGATGCGTGGTCAGTGGGCCGCCCGGGACGGGGGCGGCAGGCTGGTCCCGAGCCTGTTTCCGGTGCCTTTTTCCCCTTGACCCGCCTTGGGCGGGTCTTGGCCATTCACCTACTGAGCGGCGTTGATTGGGGTTATTTGAGCCCAGTAGGCTTGTCTGTGTTGTTGACTGAGCGCGCAGCTCTAGTGGGAGACAGATGAAGGGATAGGAGAGGGGATACCTTTGGTCGGAAGATGTAGAAATGGATAAATTTGCTACTTCATTTAAAGAAGCTTTAAGTTAATGGAGACATATACCAATAATTGCTATACCACATGGTGTGGACTATTATAGAAGATTTAGCAAGACCAAAGAGTAAATATTATGTAGTTTTTACAGAAAGTATAGAGAAATGCCTCCGAAAATTTAGACGTAGTAGAATAAGGGATACATTTCTTACAGTACTAAAGATTTTTCCCTCTTCTTCCCTCCCCTCCTTAGGTAGATAATTTAAAAATTGACAGTCAATGACAGGTGACTTAGTAGTATTCAGAATAGTACATCCAGATTACCATCAATCTACAAAAGCTTTTGTTTTTCATTTTATACAGCCTCTATAGTGGAACAAATCTCATTAGAAGGATATTAAGTGGCATCATGAGGTTAATAAGAATTGTAGACGCTTAGTGCTTCTTATTAGTACTTAGTACTTTGCAAATAATGTTGTGGAGGGAGAATTGAAACTGGGAGTTCAAAACAAGTCACCCCAGGATATGCTTCTATAATTTGCAGATTGTTTTGAGCTAAAGGCAGCTTTAGCCGTGGGCTCAAGAGAATCTTCTGCCCCTTCCCCTTAAGTACCTAGAAGAACTTGAATTAAGGGCCTTGCCCATGAGATATGATTAGAAATAACCTCTTTGAACCTATTTATGGGGCAGGACAAACTTCTATTTACCAGGCATCTGCTTTTTAAAATCCTGCAATGAACTTTTGAAGCCCCAAGGCACCTTACCTCATCCTAGCTCAGGACAGCCGATATATCCATGTTCCTTTTCTGTTTCCGAACCTGTCCTGCACGTGGGATCTCAGACTCTCTTATGTATACAGGGTTCCCACACATAAGTTTGTATTAAATTTGGTTATTTTCTGTTGCTAATGTCTCAAGCCTGTTTGATTATTAGATCAGCCAGCAAGAACCTTGAGGGTAGGGGAAAGTTTTTTCCTTTTCCACAAAAGATACTGAAGTTGCTTCCACAGTAAGTAAGTGCTTATTGAACCTTCAGATAGTTTGGTGTCATGCTTAAGAAACTGGGATCCAGAGACAGTGTTTGGATCCTGGTCCATTGACTTGAAGAAATTATCCAAAGTATCTGCCTCATCTCTCTGTAAAGGGTTAATGATATAAGCCACATCAAGAGCATAGTACAGAATTTATAGCGTTGAATAAATAAATAATCAAGGAATGCTAGTTGTTACCTTCATGAGGAGTTTGCCATCCCAGTCACTGTCATTTTCAGCAGCCCTTGAGCATTTTTTAATCCTCACCAAGGATATATTTATTGTTTTTAGAGAGAGAGGAAGGTAGAGAGAGAGAGAGAGAGATATCTATCAGACCCACAATCTAGGTATATGCCTTGACTGGGGATCGAACCTGCAAACTTTTGGTGTATAGGGATGACACTCCAATGAACTAAGCCATACTACCAGGATTTAGATGGGAGGGGAACCTATCCTTCTTTAACTTACTTTTGTATCAGTTGCATTAGACCACTGTGGCTTCTCCCCAAATATCTATAGTCAGGAGTTAGTTTTTACTTATAATTGAATTTGGCTCAATGTAATTCTTTGCTAAAATTAACATTTTTAGGCCCTAGAAATAAGCTGTGTGGTCCTAGTCTTTACTTTGTGAATCTTACAAATGAAAAGTTCTTTGATCATCATGAGGGGTCTCATCAGGGTACCCTTGGCTGCCAGTTCTTTTTTGCTGTTTATATTATTGGGTGTCTTTTGATTAAAAGTAGGTTTATTTAGCTGTATTTTCTTTTTTATTTTTTAATAAGTTTTTTAAAATATTTTATTTATTTTTAGATAGAGGGGAAGGGAAGGAGAAAGACAGGGAGAGAAACATCAATGTGTGGTTGCTATTTGTGAACCCCCAACTGGGGATATGGCCCGCAACCCAGGTTTGCCCCAACTGGGAATGGAACCGATGACCTTTTGGTTTGCAGGCCAGCACTCAATCCACTGAGCCACACCAGCCAGGGCTAGGTGTATTTTCATATAGGGCAGAATCAAAAATTTCTCTATGATAGCAAAAAATTAAGTTCTCTCTGTGCTTTATTTAATGTAAGTATTTTATTCTGTCAGTTTATTTCATTATAGAGCAGTACTATTCCTTGGATATGGACTAGAGGCAATATTGATATTCATACTTATTACTTCTAACCAGATCTCCCCCCGCCCCCTGCCAAATACTAGCTATCTGTGAAACATCTTTATGAGCATGAAATATCACAAGAGCAAAAAAAAATCCATTTGGCATAATAGCATTTTTTTAACTCCAGCTACTTTGATCAGACCTATGTTCTGCCTCATCCCCTATCATCATTATGCATGCTTATTTACTACTAGTGTGTTTAATGCCTACTTTGTTAGATAACAAGTACATTTTGTTTTGTAGCATCATTGAGAAAGGGGAAGAACACTGTGGACACCTAATTGAGGCCCACAAGGAGTGCATGAGAGCCCTGGGATTTAAGATATGAAATGGTGAGCATGGTACTCTCTGATTGGGAAGGTAATACATATGCTCATTGCTTCAGATTTCTGTATTGCTTTATAGATTTAGCAGTCATTGGGCAACATTCTATCTGAAAGGTAGTTCACCCACTCAATCCAATATGCTGCATTATCACTAAGGAAATAACTTTACAGTTGCTAATGTAGGGAGTAATTGATGCCAATAAACTGATAGGTATTTGGTGGGTTTGGGAAGGGGGTAATTGAGCTTTCAAGAAAGGGCTTGACAAAAAACTTTTAGAGTTATGTTAAAGCTGGAAGGAATCATGGCTTCAGACATTCATAGTATTCAGTTGTGCAACTTAAACTAAAAGGAAAATGTTCTCTATTCCTTATTTCTAACATTGTGGGTCTTTAGTAAGTGCTTTCAAACAGAGTTGGTAACACATGGAAGCATTGCTTTCTGTAAAACAAAAATAGAATTTTTGCTATTTCTTTTTTTGTTCTTGTTTTTTAAATTATTTTATTTATTTATTTTTAGAGAGGGGGAAAGGAGGGAGGAAGAGAGGGAGAGAAACATCAATGTGTGGCTGCCTCTCACGTGCCCCCCACCAGGGACTTGGCCCACAACCCAGGCATGTGCCCTGATTGCGAATCAAATGGGCGACCCTTTGGTTCAAAAGCCAGCACTCAATCCACTGAGCCACACCAGCCAAAGCTGCTATTTCTTTTTTGTATTGTACTTTGTTCTAATAAAGTCCTAATAATTAAAACCTCAGACCGTTTTTGGAAGAACTTTTAATCTAAATTTTAATGCTGAAAAGCACATTAATAAAAGTGAATGTTTTTTTTTGGAAGCTCTTCTTTCAGATAACAACTTGATTCACTCCCTCACTTCATTCAGGTCTCTTTTTAAATCCCTCCTTATCAAAGAGGCTTTCCCTCAACATTCCATCTAAAATAGCATCACTTTCCCATCACTCTCCAATAGAACTTTCTGTGATAATGAAAATGTTCTGTACTTGGACTTTCCAGTATGGTAGCCTCCAGCCTTATGTGACTTTTAAGATCTTAAAATTTGAGTAGTGAAACTCAGAAACTATTTTTAGTTTATTTAATTTTAATAGCCACCGCATCTGGCTAGTGGTTACTTTATTCTTAACACCATTGCCTGCACATTTTTAAGTATATTTTATTGATTATGCTATTACAGTTGTCCCAGTTTTTTCCCCTTTGCCCCCCTCTGCCCAGTACCCCACTTCCCTCCATCAGTCCCCGCTCTTAGTTCATGTCCATGGGTCATGCATATAAGTTCTTTGGCTTCTTCATTTCCTATACTGTTGTTAACCTCCCCGTCTATTTTGTATCTACCAATTATGCTTCTTAATCCCTGTACCTTTTCCCCCATTCTCCTTCTTCCCCCTCCCCACTGATAACCCTCCATGTGATCTCCATTTGTATGATTCTGTTCCTGTTCTAGTTGTTTGCCTAGTTTGTTTTTGTTTTTGTTTTAGATTCAGTTGGTGATAGTTGTGAGTTTGTTGCCATTTTACTGTTCATAATTTGATCTTTTTCTTAAATAAGTGCCTTTACATTTCATATAGTAAGGGTTTGGTGATGATGAACTCCTTTAGCTTTACCTTGTCTGGGAAGCACTTTATCTGCCCTTCATTCTAAATGATAGCTTTGCTGGATAGAGTAATCTAGGTTTCAGGTCCTTGCTTTTCATCACTTTGAATACTTCTTTCCAGTCTCTTCTTGCCTGCAAGGTTTCTTTTGAAAAATAAGCTGGTAGTCTTGTGGGAACTCCTTTGCAGGTAACTTTCTTCTTTTCTCTTGCTGCTTTTAAGAGTCTCTCTTTATCTTTAGCCTTTGGCTTTTTAATTGTGATGTGTCTTGGTGTGGCCCTCTTTGGGTCCAGCTTGTTTGGGATTCTCTGGGCATCCCGGACTTGTATGTCTTTTCCTTTACTAAATTGGGGGAGTTTTCTTTCATTATTTTTTCAAATAAGTTTTCAATTTCTTGCTTTTCCTCTTCTCCTCTGGAATCCCTATGATTCAATGTTGGCACATTTGGAGATGCCCCATAGTCTTATTATTCTGTCATTTTTTGAATTCTTGTTTCTTCATTCTGTATTGTTGACTGTTTATTTCTTCCTTATGTTCCAGTTCGTTGATCTGAACCCCAGCTTCCTTCCTTTCACTATTGGATCCCTGTGGATTTTTCTTTATTTCACTTAGCATAGCCTTAATTTCTTCCTTTATGCATTTGCTGTACTCAGCGATTTTTCTAAGTATCCTGATCACCAGTGTTTTGAACTCTGTACCCGATAGGTTGGCTAACTCCATTTCATTTAGTTCTTTTTCTGGGGATTTGATCTGTTCTTTCATTGGGGCCATATTTCTTTGTCTCTACAATTTGGCAGGCTCCCTGTGTTTGTTTCTGTGTATTAGGTATAGCCACTTGGACTCCCTGTCTGGGTGTACTTGTTATGCTGTAAGGGGCAAATCCTTAGATATTTGCCAGGGTGGAGCAACCCACTTTGTGGCACTGTATGTGGCGGAGGGGTTGGAGAGGGAACAAGGCCACTTGCTCAGCTCTTGACCCATTTCCAGTCACTCCCCCCACTTCCCATATGTGACTAAGTGCCCTTTTAGCTGCTGCTTTGGTGCTGAATCCCAGCGTGGATGGGTTTGCATTCATTTTAAGGCCATGTAGGTCCTTTATATGGGCTTTCCTGAGAGACTGGCAATTCTGCCACCCCAACAGCCACGAGTTAAAAGGCCTTATGTCCCAGTGCTGGAACCCTGAGCTGTGTGGTCTGGCCTGGGGCCAGGATCACTTGCTCCCCAGGTGTCCCTCCCAGTTTTTATCCACCACGTGTGAATGTGGGACCACCTATTCCACCATATGCTGCCACCACCTCTGCCTCACCTAGCTGCTGCCACACTACATCCTTTCCACCCCTGCTCCCCATCTCCGCCCCTCCTGCCCATCTGGATGAATATTTCTTCTTTAAATCCTTAGTTTTCAGACTTCCATAATTTGATTTCCTGGCAGTTCTGTTTTGTTTTGTTTTTTAGTTTTGAAGTTAGTTGTGATCCTTCTTACAGTTTTTCGAGGAGGCGAAGCATGTCTGTGCTCCCATCTTGGCCAGAAGTGCATATTATATATTTATTTCTCATCTGCTTTGTTTTACTCCAACTGGAATGTAACCTCTCAGAGAGTTGGAATTTTCTGTTTCACTCCCTGTCATATTCTCAGGACCTGTAACATCTGTTCCTGGCACAGTAGTAGGTGTTCATTAGAGGGTTGTTAAATCAATTAATAAATAAGTGAGGGTACTAAGTCCTTTAAGTATGAAGTGATTCCTGAGGTGGGTTAGCAGGATCAGAACTGGAACCTTTCTCCAGGCAGACTCCTTCTGCTTTGTGCCCCACCTCACCCCCAGGCCCCGTCATGCACATCGCACCACCACCTTTAACTTAACCATAGCTGAGAGATAATGCCAAAGCCACACACCCGTGTGACAGTGATAGAGAGCCTGGCTTCTTTCCCTTTCACCTTCCTGCCTCTTTGGAATTTCACATATGGCCAGTGTTCCTCATTGAGCTGTAAAAAGGCAGGGGCAAGGCACTCGTCCTGAGCTGATAAGAAGTATTACTGGGTAGTAGAAAACAGTCCAGGCTGAAAGTCATCGGGCTTAATTTTGGTTCTCCTGATGTCTAACTTAGCATGTGTTTTATTTTAGCTACATTTAATGTTCATCAAGACATTAATCCTCTCTGGATTTGACTTTTTATTTATATAAAGAGAACCCTAATAAGTTTTATGACTTAAATATGGTATATCTACTCTGTGTACATGAGCTACTTAAGTGGCTTTTAGATTAGATGGCCATGTAAAGAAATCTCATGGTGAATCACTTTGTAAAATCAGTAAATTTGGGTAGGAGGCCATGTTCTTAAAAAGTGTAAATATTCCTATTGGTTATTTTTAAAGACATGGAATCTCAACACTTGAACATGGTTTTCTTGTTGTCAGTATATGCAGACCCAGGGGAGAGCCCTGACACTGAAAATAGACCTAAGTGGAGGTCAGGGAAAGACCAGAGAAAGAGGCTGGCTACTCCATTCTGGTAATTAATGGAGTTTGTTAAGGGAAATGTACTTATGAGGGGCCTGTCTTGGGCGGCTACAAGATGAAATAGATCCCTGTACCCCTTGACAGGGGTCAGAAAATTGTACAGGGTAAAGGGAGGGCATAGTCACAGGTACTAGTATGTGAATGCCACCAGGTACAGAAAATTTCATGCTTGTCCAGGTCAGAACAACAACCTGTTCCAGAAAGAAGCACATCACAGGAGGCAAGGAAGTGGTGCTGGTTTATGTCAGAATGAGCATCAGTTATGATCAATCTGTAAGAGGGGTTTGGAGAAAGCAAACTCTGTTCTGGCCCAGAACAGAGGGACAGATAGCGGCTATGTCATGGAACATTCTCTCCTCCAACTAGTTCATGATCTACCTCTCTTCCCAGTCAGTAATGTAAGCTGTTGGCTAGGGCCAATCCTGCCTTGATAAAAAGGGTGATGATTGTTTAAAATGCTCATTTTAGGAGCACCAAAAGCTTGTCTTGGACTTCATGTGGATAACAAAGGTAGTACAAGTAGCGTTATAAGTAGCATATATTCAAAAGGATCAGAAGATACAGTTCTATGTTATTAGGACAGAGTTAGAGTGATTCCTGTGTTCTTCATTTGTGTAAAAAAGAAAATGCAAGAGTTTTGGAATTAGGAGATCTGATGTTGAAACAATTGTTGCTCTTGGGCAAGTCCTTAACTTTCTGAACTTTCGTTTCCTTATCTGTAAAGCGAAGATAGTAATGCATGACCAAACTACTTCATAGTCATTGTGATGCTTAAATGATATACGTATGAATGGGCTTTTTAAACTGTCAAATAGAAACCAGAAAGGAATATCTCATATATTGGAAGTTGTGGATAGGAGACATTTAATTGAGGTCTGTTAAATCTATAGGCTAATAGTGTACTTTTGAATTCTGGTTAGAAGAACAGTCTGAATCCATACAGGAACAGGTGGAAGAGGAACAGGTGTCCTCTTTCCCCAGCCCTCATGGGGAAATGGAGGAACAGTGAATCAGAAGACTTGCTGAAGTTGAGTGGATAGATGGTGGAATTAAAACTAGAGTCTATGCCTTTTGTGTTCCCCAAATCACAGGCACTTGACTCTTTATCCCTTGCATTTAGTGAGATCTTATTGCCAATATATTCCTTTTTAGGATTGTACATCATCTGGATCTGTAATCCTAAAACTTTATAATGAACGCTAATTAGAAAGGCCTATTGTTGAAATGCATAGGTATCTAACTTAGTAACCAGGTCATTGGCTGTCAGGTAAAATCCAGCACTACTGTCTACACTGTCATAAGATAAACTTAACTAAATTGATATCTCTCAGACTGGTAGACCACATTTTTCTGAGGATAGCTTCAAAGGAAAAATATTTTACAAACTTAGGTCTTCCCAGTAATGATTATGAAAGTTTCATAATTCAAAAACCTTTGTAGATATTAGTGTTATTTTCTAAATAATTGTAAATCAGTAGGTTGGGACTTAACATAAAAGCAGGCTACATTTAGCCAGAGGTGGACCTTATAATCACCTGAGGAATATTTTCCAAAATTCACAAGCCTGGGCCCCAAACTGCACCTGTTGACTCAGAAACTCCTAGATAATTTCAAGTGTTGAAATGGCTTGAGCTGAAGGAATAATTCTAATTATAATGTCTAAAGATTTAATGGTAGCAAAGGTAGAGACTTGAAAACTTCTTCTAAGAAAAGTTAGGTGTGTGGTGGTGGTGACTCCAAGTACTTTCTTCTTATGACTACTGCTTTTACTGAAAGAGAAACTAGAGGAACCTAGAAGCTGCTCAAAAATGTAAGAAGAAAATGGCAGCTAGTGTCTTTCTGCTTTTAGGATTCAGAAGAACCTGGAGAACTCACTTTGGGGGCTAAAATCATTGAAAGAAATTAGAGAACTAGCACTTAGCTTTGATGATACTCAGTATTCATTAAATTTAACTGAACTGAACAGTAGGTTAAAATATGCTGATTACACACATACACACAAGCAACTGATTATGCATGAAAATACCCGGAGAAAATCCAGACGAAGGGTTACTTCTGCTATTCAAACATTTATTCATTCAATAGATATTTATTGTTTAAGACCCTAAAAAATGCCAAGATGAGGACAGGATCTCTTCTGTCAAGGGCTTCACACCCAGAGGTATAACCAAGAAGTTTACACCAGAGGCTTTCATGTGTATATGTGATACACAGTCAGTAGCAGAAGAGGTAACAGTGTTTTTGCTGTAGACTTCTATCTCTTGAAAGTTGAGTGGCTTCATTTTTGGTTATCTTTCCTGCTCAAACCTTTTCCTTAAATGTATTTTTTCTTTGAACTTTTTAGAAAACAGGGAGTTTAGATGTTTTACTGTTTATCAGGCTTATCTTTTCTAAACCAAATATAGAAAATAGTTAGATGAGGGAAGTGCTTGAAGAGTTGGCTAGCCCAAATTACTTACTTTTTTAGCATTATTCTCTGTCTTCTGGGGTAGGGACTGGGGGTGTGATTGAGGATGGACCTGGAGGTGGGTAGGAGCTGTCTGAAGAGAAGCCTGGTTCTGCCTGACTAGACCAGCAACCCTGTCCTCTGCTACTCTCCCTTTTTGATCTTTACAAATGGATTTCAAAAGGGTTACCTTTATTTTGCCTTGGGATAAATGAGTAACTTTCCACAGGAAGTGCTTTGTATACAGAGCTGACCTTCTGTCTTTTACTTCCTGCATCTTTGCCAAACATACTTGAATCGGTAAGGAGGGGTTTGCAAATCCCTTTTGAATATCCTTAAAAATAAACTGCCTTAGCCTTTTTTGGGAAGATATTTTTGAGAAAATAAATACATAGTTTTACTTCAAGAAAGACTTCTAAAGATTAAACAATGCAATGGATTGAACAGTTTCAGTGATGTTTTTAGTTCAACAAAACTAGAATTTTAAAACATGAATCTTTTATTTCATGACTGGGTTAGAAAAATTGTGGCAGTTAGTGCTCGGCTGAGGTACTCATTTCTAGTGGCCTTAATTCCCTGACTCCATAGGTCTGGCATGATGTTTGAAATCTGACTTTCTAAAATAAATCTTTTTCTGTAGGTGGTCTGCTCTGTGAATGAATAATTCCTGAAGAATGAAGATGATTTAATAATTCTGGAGTTCTTTAATAAACTTTCATAAATGGAAAAAGTATCTGTAATTAAAAAAGGAAATTGCATGGTCAAATATCTTTAGGTGTATTTCTTGCGTTCTTCACACAGCACTTAATTATTTTTTTTTAAGTTTATAAAATAAACACATCTTACAATATAAATCCCTATGTTGTTGTGTCATTTTGGGTAATCTGGGTACTTGTTGTAACTCAGTAGATCAGAGCAGAGGTCCCTGGAAAACAGGAGACCCCAGGCAAACAAGGGAACCTCCCACCACCCCCAAAGCAAAAAGGCAGGGGTGGGAAGGCTGCCTAGGCGCAGATTAAAAATACCACAGTGCACACCTTCTCCAAGGTAGGGAAGAGCGCGCGGTGGAAAATGGTACTCACACTGGGGAAGGCACATTGCATAACAAAGGCAGAATAAAAGCTCTCACCTTCCTAAAAAAAGTGGTTTCGGAAGGAGGCTGCTACCGGGGCAAGCTGTAAACAAAGGCAGTGTGACTGAGACATGCACAAGCAGTCATTCGTGATACAGCTTTGCGGGTGGGTGGGAAGCTCATTCAGTGCCTACGTGGGCTGTAGGGGCTGGATGCTCAACCCTGGACGAACAGATGCATGGACAACTTGTGTGTGATTGATTGTGCATGGAAAACTTGCCCTGACTAAAAATGGCAGTCAAAAGAGGGTCAAAGACACTGGGGAGCTGACAAAATGGCATACAGTGACACAGTAGGAAAAGCTGGACACTCCTACTAGCTTCCTGTGCATGTGGGATTTGGGGAGGGCCTTTTGAAAGCAAAGGCACAGAAAAGTCGTTGCTCATGCACTTGGTACAGAGAAGTCCTTTCCGTACAGGGACCCATGAGGGACTTAGACCCTGCATGGGTGAGTGCCCACTTCTAGAGGCTGGGTCCCACGCTAGGATGTGTGTCTTCCTGGGCTCTAGCCTCAGGGACAGTAGGCATGGCATACAGTTCCTGGACTGCTACTTGGGGACTGGGAGCCTCACACCCCAGATCCTCAAAGAGAGCTGCTGCATCTAGAGGGTGGTGACTCTGAAACCCCCAAGTGCACCTGCCAGAGAGGATGGAGATCTGTTTGCAAGACTGGCTTAAGGACAGATAAGGAAATGGGGAACTTCTCGGCATGGTTTTGGCTTGTCTTGGGGAGCAAGGGGAAATGCTGGGTCTCAATTGGAGAGAAGGACTCAGAGCAGGAGTGCTCTCAGGCCCCACAAGGTTGGAACTGTGTTAATAAAAACCTATTACCTTCAACACTAATTGCTGGGTTATATATAAGGGCGCCAAGTGGCTGAAGCCCAGTTTGCATGGTTACATTATAAGGACAGATAACTGATCTCATCCAGTGAAATTTTCAAAATCAAGTGCATGTAAGTATGAACCCTTGACCAATTTGCAATGAGTATACTAGACCTGTTACATCATTTAAGGTTCTGGTTTTTTTAACTTTCTTAAAGGCAAGAATTAAGCCCTCAGTCTTAATATTTTAAATTCTTGTTCATTACTAGTTCCCTCTTTTGGGAAAGTAATTTGTTTAAATTTTAGAGCACATTGGGATGCTTTGGCTTGGAAGTTCTCAAATGTTTGGCCTAAGTTATCTATAGATGGCTAGTTAAAATTTAGGGTAGAGTAGGATGATAAGTTTAATGCCCAGGGGCCAGGGAGAGTTATCTCATTAGAGCTCAGATCAGAGGCTGAATTAGTACAAATAATTCACTGATGAAATACCTGTATGCTATGCTGTTGTGATACCTGAAATAAAACAGTGTGGTTCCCTACCTATAGCAACACTGGTTCTGTCAGTTGTGTAAGGGCTATAATAAGAAGCAATTGGCCATATTCTGCCTTTAAATAAACCGAGTTTCAGATCTCAACAAAAGATACTGAGGAATATAAGTAAGAGAAAGTGTATTGTTTATATGTCATTGTGTAGTGGGAAAATTGCCTCATTCATGAAATAAAAGAGCTGAATTGAATTATTCCTTAGGATTCATTCCTACTAATAAAATTCATGGCTTTGAAGTCTGACAGCCTTAGGTTCAACAGTGGCTTATGTGACCTCTAGCAAGTTATAACATCTTTGGGTCTGTTTTTCTCATCTGAAAGAAAGAAAGAAGCAGGGATAGTAGTAATACCTAATTTACAAGATTGTGAGTACTAATTAAGATAGTATATAAAGCATTTGGCACTATGTCTAGCAATTAGTGTTACTAACATTCTCTACTCTGTTTCTATGTTCACATTTTCATTTGAGTATTTGGATATAATACTTTTGTTTTAGTAAGCATTTATAGTTTTTAGAGCATTCTTCTAGATGAAGAATAGAATCTTGAACAATCCTAAAATAGATATGAACCAACTTTTCCCTCAGTAGAGATCCCTGACAGACAATTCAGATTCTACTTGCATATGTGCTGGGACTACAAAAAATAATAACCTTATCACCCAATGTTACTTCTTTTTATTATTGTTCAATTGCAGTTGTCTCCATTTTCACACCCTCAAACCCCCCATTCCTGCCTTCCACTCTCGAACTTACTCCCTTTGGTTTTTTCCATGTGTCCTTTATTCATGTTCTTTTATGCCCCTTCTCCTATTTTCCCCCATTATCCCCCTCTCTCCTCCCCACTGATTACTGTCAGTTTGTTCTTTATTTCAATGTCTCTGGTTATATTTTGCTTGCTTGTTTTGTTGATTAGGTTCCAATTAAAGGTGAGATAATATGGTATTTGTCTTTCACCACCTGGCTTATTTCACTTAGCATAATACTCTCTAAATCCATCCATGCTGTCACAAATAGTAGGGGCTCCTTTTTTTCTGCTGCATAGTATCCCATTTTGTAAATGTACCACAGTGTTTTGATGCACTCATTTACTGATGGGCATCTAGGCTGCTTCCAGCACTTGGCTATGGTAAATTGTGCTGTTATGAACATTGGGGTGCATAGGATCTATTGAATTGATGTCTCAGGATTCTTAGGGTACAATCCCAGCAGTGGAATCACTGGATCAAAAGGCAGTTCCATTTTTGGTTTTCTGAGGAAATTCCTTACTATTTTCCATAGTGGCTGCACCAGTCTGCATTCCCACCAACAGTGCACTAGGGTTCCATTTTCTCCACAACCTCACCAGCACTTGTTTGTTGATTTGTTTATGATGGTCATTCTGACTGGTGTGAGGTGGTATCTCATTGTGGTTTTAATTGGCATGTTTCTGATGGCTAGTGATACTGAGCATCCTTTCATATGTCTCTGGGCCCTCTGGATGTCCTCCTTGGAGAAGTGTCTGTTCAGGTCTTTTGCCTATTTATTAATTGGGTTGTTTGTTTTCTTGGAGTGGAGTCATGTGAGTTCTTTATGTATTTTGGAGATCAGACCCCCATGCGAGGTATCATTGACAAATATATTTCCCATATGGTTGGTTCTCTTTTCATTTTACTGGTGTTTTCTGTAGCCATGCAGAAGCTTTTTATTTTGATGAGGTCCCATTTGTTTATTCTTTCTTTTATGTCCCTTGCTCTAGGGGACATATCAGTAAAAATATCACTGCATGGAATATGTGAGATTTTCCCACTTATGTTCTCCTCTAGGACTTTTATTGTGTCACAACTTATATTTAAGTCTTTTACCATGTTGAATTTATTTTTGTGTATGGTGTAAGTTGCTGATTGAGTTCCATTTTTTTTTTTTGCATGCAGTTGTCCAGATTTCCTAACACCATTTGTTGAAGAGGCTACTTTTACTCCATTCTGAACTTCTGTCCCCTTTGTTAAATATTAATTGACTATAGAGATAATGGGTTTATTTCTGGGCTCTCTATTCTGTTCCATTGAACCATGTGATTGTTCTTATGCCAGTACCAGACTGTTTTTTATTACAGTGGCCTTGTAATATAGTTTTATACCAGGTATTGTGATCCCTCCTACTTTGTTCTTCTTTCTCAAAACTGCTGCAGCTATTCAGGGTCATTTATGGTTCCATATCAATTTTTGAAATGTTTGTTCTATATCTGAAATATGTCATTGGTACTTTAATAGGGATTGCATTGAATCTATAAATCACTTTGGGTAATATGGACATTTTGATGATGTAAATTCTTCCAATCCATGAACACAGTATATGCTAATATTTATTTGTGTCTTCCTTAATTTCTTTCTTCATGCTGTGTAGTTTTCTGAGTACAGGTCTTTTACCTCCTTGGCAAGGTTATTCCTAGGTTCTTTATTTTTCTTGTTGCTATGTCAAATGGGATTTTTTTCCTGATTTCTGATTCTGATATTTCATTGTTGGTGTATGAAAATGCCTTTGATTTCTGAATATTGACTTTGAATCCCACTGTTTTGCCAAATTCACTCATTAGATTGATCAGTTTTTTTAGTGGAATCTATAGGATTTTCTATGTACACTATTATATCATCTGCAAACAGTGAGAGTTTTACTTCCTCCTTTCCAATTTGGATGCCTTTCATTTCTTTTTCTTGTGTGATTCCTGTGGCTAGGACTTCCAATACTATGTTGAATAGAAGTGGTGAAAGCGGGCATCCTTATCTTGTTCCTGATCGCAGTGGGAAAGCTTTTAGTTTTTGCCTGCTGAGTATGATGTTGGCTGTAGGTTTCTTGTATATGGCCTTTATTATGTTGAGGTATGCTCCCTCTACTCCCACTTTGCTGAGTGTTTTTATCATAAATTGGTACTAAACCTTATCCAATGCTTTTTCCATATTTATTGATATGATCTTGTGATTTTTGTCTTTTATTTTATTTATGTGATATATTATGTTTATTGATTTGTGACTATTGTACCATCCTTGCATCCCTGGGATGAGTCCCACTTGATCATGGTGTATGATTTTTTTAATGTGTTGCTAGATGCGGTTTGCCGGTATTTTATTGAGGATTTTTGTGTCTATGTTCCTCAGCAATATTGGCCTTTATTTGCTGTGTCTTTATCAGGTTTTGGGATTAGGATGATGCTGGCTTCATAAAGAGTTTAGGAGTCTTCCCTCTTCTGGGAGTTTTTTTGAAATAGTCTGAGAAGAATGGGGTTAGCTCTTCTTCAAGTGTTTTATAAAATTCTTCTGTGGATCAGTCCAATCCAAGGCTTTCATGTGCTGGGAGTATTTTTATTACTGCTTCGATTTCATCAGCTGTTATTGGTCTGTTCAGGCTTTCTGCTTCTTCTTCATTCACTTTTGGGAGATTATATTTTTTTTAGAAATTTGTCCATTTCACCCTGATTTTAAAATTTCTTGACATATATTTGATTGTAATAATTTCTTACAATCCTTTGAATTTCTGTGGTATCAGTTGTAATCTCTCTTCTTTCATTTCTGGTTGTATTTATTTGGGTCTTCTCTCTTTTTTTCTTGATGAATCTGCTTAAAGGCTTGTCAATTTTGTTTATCTTTTCAAAGAACCAACTCCTGGATTTATTGATCCTTTGGATTGTTCTTTTAGTCTCTGTGTCATTTAATTCTGCTCTGATCTTGGTTATTTCCTTCCCTCTGCTCACTCTGGGCTTTGTTTGTTGGTGTTCCTCCAGTTCTTATAGAGGTAGTGTTAGGTTGTTTATTTGAAATGTTTCTATCTTTTTTAGGTAGGCCTGTATCACTATGAACTTCCCTGTCAGGACTGCCTTCTCTGTGTCCCATAAGTTTTAGACTGGTGTTTGTTAATTTTCATTTGTTTCCATAAACTTTTTGATTTCTTCCTTGATCTCATTCTTAACCCATTCATTGTTTAATAGCATGCTATTCAATCTCCATGAATTGGAGTGTTTTTGAGTTTTCACCTTGAGGTTGGTTTCTAGTTTCAGGCCCTTGTGGTCTGTGAAAATGTTTCATATAATTTCAGTTTCCTTGAATGTGTTGAGGCTTGTTTTGTGTCCTATCATGTGGTCTGTCTTTGAAAATGTTCCATGTGCATTTGGAAAGAATGTGTATTTTGCTTCTTTGGAATGAAAGGTTCTATATATATGAATTAAGTCCATTTTATTTAGGGCATTGTTCAATGCTGCAATATCCTTGTTGATTCTTTGTTTGGAAGATCTGTTCATTTTTGACAGTGGGGTGTTAAAATCCCCTAGTATACGTGTGTTGCTGTCTATATCTTTCTTGAAGTCCTCCAAGATTTTGTTTATATATTTGGGTGCTCCTATATTGGGTGCATATATGTTTATAATGTTTATATCTTCTTGATGGATTCTTCCCTTGAGTGTAATAAAATGTCCTTCAGCGTCTTTTTTTATGGCTTTTGTTTTGAAGTCTATTTTGTCTGATATAAGTATCACTACCCCAGCTTTTTTTCCCTGTCCATTTTCTTGGAATATTTTTTTCCAGCCCTTTACTCTCAGTCTGTGTAGGTCTTTTGTTCTGAGGTGGGTCTCTTGTAGGCAGCATTTGTGTAGGTCATGTTTTCTTATCCATTCAGCTATGCTATGTCTTTTGATTGGAGTGTTTAATCCATTAACATTTAAGGTTATTACTGATAGGTACTTATTCATTTTCCCCTCTTTGTACCTGTGTTTCTTTCTCACTCTTTTTCTTCCCCTTATTGAAGCAGTCCCTTTAGTATATCTTACAGTGCTGGTTTGATGGAGGTGTATCCTTTCAGCCTTCTTTTTTCTGGGAAACCCCTTATTTTGCCTTCTATTTTAATTGAGAGCTTTTCTGGGTAGAGTAGTCTTGGTTGCAGGCCTTTGCTTTTCATTACTTGGAATATTTCTTGCCATTCTGTCCTGGCTTGTAGTGTTTCTGTTGAAAAATAAGCTGTTAACTGTATGGGAGCGCCTTTGTATGTTACTTCTTGTTTCTCCATTGTTGCTTTTAAGATTCTCTCTTTGTCTTTAAAACTTGGCATTTTAATTTTGATGTGTCTTGGAGTAAACATATTTGGGTTCATCTTGACTCGGACCATCTGTGCCTCCTGAACTTGTGTGGTTTTTCCCCTCTCCAAGTTTGGAAAGTTTCTGTCATTATTTTTTCAAACAGGGTTTCTATCCATTGTTCCTTTTCTTCTCCTTCTGATATTCCTGTGATTTGAATGTTGTTGCGTTTCATGTTTCCTTGCAGTTGCCTTAAACTATTTTCACATTTTTTTTCATGCAGCTGCTCTACATGGGTATTTCTTTCTATCCTGTCTTCCAGCTCACTAATTCAGTCCTCTGCTTCATTCAGCCTGCTTATGATTCTCTCTAGTGTGTGGGGTTTTTTTAATTTCAGAAATTATATTCTTAATTTACTCCTGTCCTTGTTTATAGTTTCTATTTCCTTTTTCATACTCTTGTAGTCCTCACTCAGTTCCTTGTAGTCTGTGATTTCCTTGAACATCCTTATCACCGTTCTTTTGAATTCTGTATGATAGTTTGCTTCCGTCCATTTCATTTAACTCTTGTAGTAGGAAGTCTTCCATTCCTTTTGATTGCAGGTTCTTTCTTTGTCTCCCCATTTTAGGTGATGCTTTTGGTTTTTTTGATTCCCAATACTCTTCTTTGCTAGCTGTCTTTGTAGGGTGAACTTCTATGGTAGGAGTTCTGTGGGACTCAGTGGTGTGGTCTCTTTGATCTCCTTGTCTGGATGCTCTAGGGTTGCATTTCTCCCATTTGTGTGGGCTTTCTTGTTGTACATGGGTTTTATCTGTTGGTGGCTTCTTGGTTGGATTTTTTCCTCCAAGTTGATTGGTATTCACAACTCCCACTTTATCTTGTATGTGATCAGAGGCAAATGTTTTTAAATATCCTCTGCAATCTTTGGTTTCCAAAGCTCGTATCAGCTGGGATTCCATTTGCTGCTCACTCTCTTCTCCAGAAGATTGCCTAGGTGTCCACATTGGGTGCACAAACAAGTGGGTTTGGGTCCCATCTACCTCCCCACCATCTTCTGCCTATAAATCCCCAATGTTAATTTTTGATGTATGCTGGTCCAATTTTTATACATGTTTATATAGTTTCTTAAAACAAAAATATCATTTTTCTATACTATGTATTTTTAATGAGCTCATAATAGTATATACCTTCTTTCCAACATATATGTTTACCATCAGTGAGTACCTTATTTTTTGGACTATAAGGCGCACCCCTGCCCCAAATTTGGGAGGAATAATGGTTATTAATGCTGCTGTTGAGTTCTGTTTACATTTGCATTGGTGAAATATTATGTTATTTATGTTATTAAATACTTTACCACATTTTTTGCTTCAAATTTTTTTTCCTATTTTCCTCCACTAAAACCTAGGTGTGTCTTATGGTCAGAAAAATACAGTAGTTTACAATGTAATTTGTGTTGGCTATGTATAAATCCATTCTGTGGCTTATTATTTGACCAATTCCCAATTGTTTGTACATATTCATGAAACAAATGTTTTATAGAGTGCCTGCTATATGTCAGATATCATTCTAGGAAATGGATCTTAGTATTGAATAGGATACATACCAGATGCCTAAATTACTTCTGATTTTTGGGGGGTGGGGTATTTTATTTTGTTGGTTTTATGGAATTAGGATGACATTACCTAAAATCTGCCAGTGTACAATAGGATCACTTTTTGGTGACCTTGGCATTCATCTCTTTCTGCATGTATATGTTCTTTTTACTTCTTTTTCTATTCCTTAATAACACTGCAAGGGAAGCTTCATACAAAAGTCTTTACAAATGTCTTTTACTAATTACTTAGCCAAGGAGAGGCCAGAGGCTATGCACATTTTCAAGGCTTTGGGTGAGTACTGCCTGACTGATCTCTAGAAAGCGGGTACCCATTTGCAACTTAGTATCTAAGGATGCCTATTTCTCTAAACTCTTAGCAAGGTTAATTTTTTCAACCTTTGCCAATTTGATAGGCTTACCTGATTTGTAAAGGAACTAAACATACCTTTCTTGACATCTGCCATAGTTAAAAATACATCTCACAAGAGCTGCCCATCTTGCCCAGTGCTTAGGTCTTCCCAAAGATTATGTGAAGCATTTTGGTAGTACTAATAAGAAATATCACCACATTAATTTGAAAAAAATGAAGAACTTAGATTCCTAGTAGGCAACAATCACATTCTGGTATGCCTCTTTGATAAGCACCTGTTATTCACAATAACTCCCAAATTCTTCGTAAAGATACATTCACACTATTCTCTGAGTAGTTCCCTTTGTCTAACTTTAAACCGTTTGACTTGAAGTTTGATGAGAACAGGACCATGTCCCTAGGCAAGGTCTACTTTAGGGTAAACTATACCTTCCACAGGTCTGATGTGAGGGTAATGGAGAAACTATAACCCCATTTTACAGACATTCAGAGAGGTTTAGGAAATTGCTCTGGTCAAATAGCTCGTGACCTTGGATGTGATTCTTGGTCTTTAGAGTTCAGGCCCAGTGTTCTTTCCATACCAGGTGTATAATATAAACATATACATATTCATAGATATAAATTCATTTATTCATTCAGTACATATTTTTTGAAGGCCTGTAATGTGCAAGGAGACAACCCAGGTGTTGAGTATTCATGCGTGATTCAGACATATGAGTATATCTTGTCTTCAATAAGATGAGAGGCCATTTGACTCAACAGTTATTGAGGACATATTTAATGCCAACTGCGTGCTAAGCAGTGAACAAAGCTCAGTTAGACATTGACCCTGGTCTCAAAGTGATTATAGTCTAGTGGGTATATGTATATAAGCTATGAAAATATAAAGTTAAATACTCAGTACTATGATGAATATTCCAAATTGCTTTCCTTAAAAGAATTTCTGCATGTGAGACTAAACCCAGTGTTTTTTAGCTATTAAAAACTGTTAGATGATAGTTCCATCCATGTTATGGAACTTTCGATAGCAAGTAATAAAAAGTCCTCATCAAGGAAAACTCACATAACTAGAAGTTCAGTGTTCAGGAAAATTCTATATGCAATAATATAGGCTCAATGATGCCTTCCAAGACTGAAGTTATTTTTGTCTCAGAGCTCTCCCTTTTTTGACTGATGGAGACAACCATGTACTTTATTGTTCAAGTCTTGCATAACAGAGAAACCATTCCCAAGGTATGAGTTCTTTTTTTTTTTTTCAGTCTGAGCCAAATAAGGTTTGTGTATATTTTTATTAACCAATAGTAGTTGCCCACCCCTTAGATCCATGTGTAGGTTAGGTGTCAGAACAAACTAGAATTCTGTTACAAGGAAGAGGAGGTAAATGAATATTAAGTAGGTGACCAATTTTCCACTAAACCTTCTTGTTCCCTTAACAACCAAGTCATCCTGAATGGTCAAATTGAGTTTAGAGTACCAGTTCCTCTCATAGTTTACTCAAAATCTTGAAAGAAAATTATTGATAGACCATAATTAGTCTGATGTTCAGTCTTCATAGAATAAGATAATCATGTTCTCTAAAGAGTAGTCCTTATGGAAATCCTGAGGGAGATCTGAATCTGGAGATATTCAACTGCAAGTACCAGAATACCAGCTATATCTTTATGTCTGGAAGTTGAAAGTCCCAGGTCTGAGACAATGGTTCAGTGATACTTTCAAAAACAGGCTTGTCTACTTTTCTGTTCTTTATCTTTCTCAACTTCAGGCAAATCAATCTCATGGCTCTGTAACTTCAAGCATTACATCATCACATCACTCTATTCAAGCTAGGATGAAAACAGATCTCCTTACTGTGTCTATCAGGGAGTATGCTTTTTCCCAGATGCTTCGAATGCACATCCTCATATCTTGTTGGCCACATGCCCACCCTTCAACCTATTGCCATCCAGGGGAATGGGAT
The DNA here is from genome assembly GCA_004024845.1 of Tonatia bakeri. NCBI lineage: Eukaryota > Metazoa > Chordata > Mammalia > Chiroptera > Phyllostomidae > Tonatia > Tonatia bakeri. The sequence continues at coordinate 15,744 of PVIA01010300.1, read as the reverse complement.
CTCATGCTTGCCTTTCACCAGTCTATTTCAAACCCTGGCAACTGGAGGAGAAGCCCATCTTCCTTAACATATTGCCAGAGCAAAATCAGAGTTCCATAAATTAAGGAATCTAAGGTTGCTATAAGATGGGCAATAAGTAGTGTCTACCTAAGGCCAATTTGGCAGTATGTGTCCAAAGCCTCTGTTCTATTTTTTTTTTCTTTTGCCTCTGTTCTATTTTAACATCTATATTAGGAAAGCATTAATCTCAAGCCCAGTGTTTCTCAAATTCTGTGTAGTGAAGAATTAGTTTTCATGTTTTCTAATTCACAGACCAATACTAGTAAAGTGAAATAAAAAAAAATAAATACTTTAAACAAAACACACTACACAAACCCAAAGTTTTTATTAAACTCAAAGGCCACAAGTTTGTCTGTCAAATTGCTATAAAAATGTCTACATACTCTTAATTTCTGTTCTCTTCTGGTCATGGACCAGTAAAAGTTCACAGACCACTGTGGTTCATGACCACGCTTGGCAAGACGCTGTTTAGTGCCCTGACTTCACAATCTGGCCTGCGCCTGCCTCTCCTGCCTGTGTCCTGCTGCTCCCTTTGGTTCATCTACAACAAGCTCTTCTCGGTTGCCAGAATATGCCATGTGGCTTTTGTTGTTGTTGTTGTTTTACCTCTGGACTTGACTTCACATTTTGTCCTCCCTTCCTGGAATGCCTTCTCCTAGCTGGGAACACCTACTCATCTTTTTAGACCAGCTACAATGTCATCTTCCTTGTGATAATTTTTCTGAATTCTTTGCTCCCCCATCAATGCTTCCTTTGAATCCCAAGGATACTTATCTTATTAGATTGTTGTTATTTCTAAGTTAGCCTCTTTGACTAGATTAAAAGTTCCCTGAAAGTAATAAATTTCTTGCTCATATTAATATCCCCTGTTCCAGGAGCACATATTTTGCCCTAAATACATGTTGATTGATTTGAATCGACTCAACAAATAAGACTTAGGCTTCTTTCTTTTTATTCTCCCCCAAATATTTTCTATTGTGCTTCTGCCCGTATGTTTGTGGATTTCCATATAAGAACACACCATTTTGATACATAAATTTTCCTTCCCTCTTCTTTCAAGTCTGGGCTTAAAAACAAAATATAATTTCTATCGTGTATTCCCATCACAGGTCCTGTCCTACATGCAGCAATGTCACCATCACTACAAATGGCATGTGGGGTTTATGTACCCATGAGGTCACTCCAGCAGCATGCTCAAATGCCCTGTAGCAATAAATGAGCCTGTATATGGATACATACAGACTCCAAAAAGTACCTACCAAAGTAGTACAGCACAGACAATGTGCAGTTTAAAGTAATAGTGTTCCAGACTTTAGTCCTTATTCCTATATTAGTTCTGTGGCTTTGAGTAAATTCCTAACTTCTCTGAGCCTGTTTCTTTCATTTAAAAAAAAAGGTATCATGGAATAACATGAGGAAACAATAATTTCTTGATAAATGTTAGTGCCCTGTACTCAGATGAGTCCACAGACTGACAAGGAAAGCAGGCTGAGAACAGTAGTCAGTGGGTTTCCCTATCTCTTTCAAGTGTCAGGGCCAGCCTGTGCTTTCAGGCTTGCTGAGGAAGCTGACCTGCTTTTGAAATTCTATCTTGGGCAGAGCCTTGGTTGCTTCTCTGTACCAGTGCTTCTTATTTCCTCTCTCACAGCTGGCAGGGATCACTACATTGGCAGCTCAAGGGGTACATGACTAAGGTGGAGGGATGTGCAGCTGCTGCTTGTTAAAAGGTGGGTGGTTTGGTTGGGAGGCAGCCATAAAAGCAGCATATGGAAATCCCCAAACTAAATCCCCGAACTCCACTGCTCAAACGACATCATGGGGCCAAACCACTGCTGGGAGGGAGGCTCCAGAGGAGGTCGTTCCTTCCTCACGCGCTCTAGCCCTTTTCCTTTACCACTCATTTACCCCTCCCCACCTTAACTTTAGGAAAGAGGGACTACGATGGACATTTGTTGAGTTTAATTAATATGAAAAAACTGACTTCCTTCAACATGCCCTGCACTTTCACACCTTTGTGCCTCACTTCTGCTGTACTCCCCACTAGAAATGCTCTTCCCCTCTACCTACCTGGGTAATTCAACCCCTACACTTTGAGTCAAATGTTAGATCTTAGGTCTTTCTTCCTCTACACTACCCTCTCTCCTAGGCTTTCACCTGTCTTTAAACTTAACCCAGTTGTCATGCATCACACATTTAACTGCCCTTGTTTTCTTTTTAATTTTATTTTTCAATTAAAGTTGAGATTCAGTAGTGTTCTGTATTAGTTTCAGGTGTACAGCATAGTGGTTAGACAATCATTTGCTTTATAAAGTGTTCCCCCAATGGTCCCAGTACCCACCTGGCACCACACACAGTTATTACCATATTATCGACTGTATTTCCTGTGTTGTACTTTACACCTCTGTGACTGTTATGTAACTACCAATTTGTACTGTTTAATCCCTTCGCTTTTTCACCTACCTCTCCAACCCCATTCTCCTCTAGTAATCACCAGTCAGTTCTCTGTATCTATGCGTCTGTTTCTATTTTGTTTGTTCATTTTTTTGTTCTTTAGATTCCACATATAAGTGAAATTATGTGGTATTTGTCTTTTTCTATTTCCCTTAGTATAATACTCTCTAGGTCCATCCATGCTGTTGCAAATGGTAAGATTTCATTCTTTTCTAATGTTCAAGTAATATTCTGTTGTACACATGTACCACAACTTTTTTATTCACTTGTCTATTGATGGAATTGCCCTTGCTTTTGAGGTATCCTTCCCTGATAAAGGGAAATAAAGCTCTTGGGAGTCTTTGATTCTCTAAGTGTTTGGTTCACTTAATAAATAATTGTATGCTCTATTCAGTATATTTGACAATTTCTAATCTCTCGCTAATTGTGGCTAGCTTATCTGTAGTATAATAAAAGTCCCTATTGATTGAGCACTTAAATAGTTCTAGAAGATACTGGGTGTTCCCCTTCCTGTACCTCAGAAGCAGTAGAGTAATGATAGTAGAACTAACCACAAACAAGGAGAAAAATCAAGTTATGTGGAAGTCAGGGGGCCATTTCTTAGTTTAATGTTTGCATATTCCAGATTTATCCCTTGGTGAGTCAAAGAAGAATTCGGATTTATCTAGAAGTTCCTTGGAAGTCATCAAAATTCTTGTAGGGGAGTGTGGGGTTGGGAGTCATGAATCTAGTCCTCTATTTCCACTTACTATGCAAACTACTGGGGACACAGAAGTAAGTCAGATAGACTCAGGTTCCAATCCGGATTCTGCCGTTTACATACTACCTGTGGGAAATTGTTACCTCTCTGAGCTTCAGTTTTGTTTTTCAGAGTTAGAAGGAGGACAATATTTATTTCGGGTTTTGTGATGGCAAAATATCATTTGTGTGAAGTATATAATCTAGATCTGGTACTTCATAAGTATTTAATAAGTGGTAGTTACTATACTTGGCAAATTTTGAGGTGGGTAGGGTGATGGCCTGAGCAATCTATTAGCATTGCATTAACTATTACTAGGAAAAGGTCAGCTTAGAACTCAGTATGTCAAATAAATACCTAGTGTAATTTACAATGTGACAATAAAAGTCTTTGAGGGGTTTTCCAGTTCTCACTGTTAGGATTTTTTCTGGGTTTAGTCCCATACTTTCCTATTTTGATGTGTCCTCCTACCTCTGGAGAGCCCCTGGCCCTCAGGAAGCCCTGGCCCTTGGCCTGCCTGAGCTGTTGTGGTCAATTCTGTGCTCACTTTTCCTTTGTTCCCCCTGCCTGCCTCTCTTGCCCTGAGGTCTTATCTTGTCCTCTGGGGAGGTATGTTAAGTGCTCTGCCAGCCTGCCTGTGTGCCCAGCCTGTTTTTCCTCACTGCCAGTACCTCTTGGATTCCAATTCCAAACATGGTATCCGTCTGGGGTCACCCTTTCTTCCGGTGCCAGGAGAGACGCATTCCAAATGGAACACAAGTGTGCCTTCTGGGCTGGGCTCTCCTCATTCTGTCTGGGGAAAACAGAGAGCAGGATGCGGCCCCTTCATTATCCCTCACAGCTGAAGTTTTCAGGCCCCTAGTCCTGTTCTTTCCTAGGACAACTTACATTTTCTGCTAAGAGCCAAATGTGAAGACTGGCCTACGAAATCCGGATCCAAGGAAGTTTGCCAGGGCTCTGCCAGGAGGGCCAGTGTCTTGCTAAATGACAGAGGATAAAAAGTTTTAAAATTCTACATGAAGTGTACTATGTTCTGCCATTCATTCCCAAAACTACCAGAAACATTCCTCCTAGAAAAGGTGGAGTTGCTGGTGAGAAGCCGGAGGTAAGAAGACATTGAAGAGGACAGACTACTCCATCTTCTGAATTTCTTATGTGGGGCTAGTCTTAGAGCCCAGCAAAGCTTTGGGACACCCCGAAGATGAATGCCAACAGCAGCACAGTGGGCCAGCATCCCTGGCAGGGGCCAGTGTGCATTGGCTGGAAACAGGATCTGGAAGGGGCTGTCTACCACCTGGCTAACTGCTTCTTGTTTCTGGGTTTCATGGGGGGGAGTGGGGTATATGGATGCTTCTATTTCTTTGGCTTCCTGAGCACTGGCTATATGTGCTGTGTGCTGTGGGGCTGGTTCGATGCCTGCGGCCTGGACATTGTCATCTGGAACTTCCTGCTGGCAATGGCCTGTCTGCTCCAGCTGGCATACCTGGTCTACCGCCTGCGCAAGGACACCCTCCCTGAGGAGTTTGATCTCCTCTACAAGACGCTCTGCCTGCCCCTGCAGGTACCCCTGCAGACATACAAGGAGATTGTTCACTGCTGTGAGGAGCAGGTCTTGACTCTGGCCACTGAGCAGACCTATGCTGTAGAGGGCGAAACGCCCATCAACCGCCTGTCCCTGCTGCTCTCTGGCCGGTAAGCTACTCTGTCACTGCCCACACTTCTCATTTCCCAGTAAGTCCCTTTCCATTTCGTGTTCGCTTCCCTTGAGGGAAGGATGTGGCCAATCAAACAAACCAAAATAGATTTTTCTAAGCATGGGCTTGCTTCCTCTTTCTTAGCATTTTCCCAGGGGAAACTAGATCATGAGGCATTTTCTTGGTTGGGAGGAAGGGTGTGTGTGCACTTGCCACTGGGAGGTGTCAGTTGAGTGCTTCTTGAGCCTGAGTCTAAAACAACCACACACACGCAGCAGCATGTTATGCCTAAGCTGCAGCAGTAGCTCTGTAAGCTTTGAAAAGCTAAACATTTCAATAAGGTTAATTTGTTTCTCCCATGTCCATTCAACATTTGCCGAGTGCCAACTTTGTGCAGGGACTAGTGCCCAAACAGAGGGGGTTTCCTGTAACCTATGTTCCCTGCTAGGGCATCAAGGATTTTTGGGGACATCCTGTACAGACTGTGGTAAAGCCATTCTGTACCCACCCAGGTATGGAGATGAAATACCTCTGTCCGCTTCTCCATTCCCAGTAATTCTATTGAGTTTCTTACAAGCCAAGATGTCAGGTACGGTAAATTTGAGGGCCAGACACTATGAGAGAGTAGTGATGCCCACACGTGTCTCACTGAATTCTGATAGAGACACCAGGCTGACTCCTTTGTAAGAAGGCTGATGTCAACTATAAAGGACACGTGGACAAAACCAAAGGGGGCTGAAATCAGGGGAGAGGGTGGGGATGGCTAGGGTGGGGGAGTAGTAGGGGGTAAATGCAGACAACTGTACTTGAACAACAATAAAATAATTAAAAAAGAAAAAGGCTGATGTCAGACATGAGAGAAATGGTCTTAGTCAGGGCCTAATCAGCCCACATGGGGTGCTGGCCATCAGCCGGTGTCTTCTGAACAAATACCACGGGTGATATTTGTGCCGCACATTTGGTAAGCAATTGTGGATTCTTTGAAATATTGCCTTAGTGGGACTTGATGTGGGGCTAAGTAGCAAACGATGCACTGGGGTTGGCTCTGTGGAAATCAAGCAAAATATTTCAAAAGGCTTTTACTTCAATTTCCTCCCTTGATTCCTTGAGACCAAGAGAATGTGACAGAAAAGATAAGAATCATTCCTGACTGGTGTGGCTCAATGGAGTTGGGTGTTGTTCTGCAAACCCAAAGTTTACAGATTCAATTCCCAGTTAAGGCACATGCCAGGGTTGTGGGCCAGGTCCTCAGTTGGGGGCGTGAGAGGCAAGCAATCAGCGTAATCAGTGTTTCTCTCGTGCATCGATACTTCTCTTCCTCTCCTTCTCCCTCCCTTTCCCTGTCTCTAAAAATAAATACATAAAAATATTATTTTAAAAGATAGTAATTGGGAAGCTGTATTCCAACAGGGAGGGATGAAACCAGATAAGACTGCCAAGCACACTGGAAAAATAAAGAGTCTGACAATATAGTACTGCAACTACTACTACTAGTAATAATATGCATTTATCTATTAATGTTTAGAATTGCAAGTGTTATATATATATTGTTAAGTTTAGTTTAGTTTAGTTTACTTTTGTTTGGACTCAGAAGTCCTGGGTTGAAAGAGATTTCAGGTTTTATAGGGAGAGATTGTATTTTATTTTTTTAACTTTTTTATTTTAATATATTTTATTGATTATGCTATTACAGTTGTCCCATTTTTTTTCTCCCCTTTATTCCCCTCCACCCTGTACCCTGTCCACCATCATCTCCCCACCTTAGTTCATGCCTGTGGGTCATACATATAAGTTCTTTGGCTTCTCCATTTCCCATACTGTTCTTAACCTCCCCCTGTCTATTTTGTACCTACCATTTATGCTTCTTATTCCCTGTACCTTTTCCCCAACTCTTCCCCCTCCCCATCCCCACTGATAACCCTCCATGTGATCTCTTTCTGTGATTCTGTTCCTGTTCTAGTTGTTTGCTTAGTCATTTTTGTTTTGTTTTTTTTAGGTTTGGTTGTTGATAGCTGTGAGTTTGTTGTCATTTTACTATTCATAGTTTTGATCTTCTTTTTCTTAGATAAGTCCCTTTAACATTTCATATAATAAGGGCTTAGTGATAATGAACTCCTTTAACTTGACCTCATCTGGGAAGCACTTTATCTGTCCTTCCATTCTAAATGATAGCTTTGCTGGATAGAGTAATCTTGGATGTAGGTCCTTGCCTTTCATGACTTCAAATACTTCTTTCCAACCCCTTCTTGCCTGCAAAGTTTCTTTTGAGAAATCAGCTGATAACCTTATGGGAACTCTTTTGTAGGTAACTGTCTCTTCTTTTGCTGCTGTAAGATTCTCTTCTTATAAGTATTTGTTTACAAATAACTGCATTTATTTACACTTCAATTTACTCATAAGAACTTGTATATTATTATGAGTAAATTGAAGTGTAAACAAATGCAGTTATTTGTAAACAAATACTTAAATAAATACAAATGTACTATGACTATTGCCCAAATGTTTGGCACCTGTAGTTCCATGCTTAAAATAAAGACACTAGGAAAGACAGTCATTCATGAGTTCCATGCTATTTGCTTGTTCCTCAGAACTCCTCTGTTCAAAGGAGAGAATTGAGACTGGTAGGAGAAAGGCCCACTCCACTTGTATGGTGCTTATTTATGGAAGTATATTATGATTATTATATGGTTTGTGGACTGACCATGAACTTGTACAAATCCACTTCCCTGTGAAGGGGAGAGAGGAGTTTGCTCCCTCAGCATGACTTTTCCTAGTATACTTAACATCAAAAACCCAATTCAGAAATTAGACCATTTTGATTTTTATTTCTTGCTTTTCAAGGTTTGGGGGTAAGAGTTTTGTTTTGTTATCTTTTAATGTCAATCATTCTATCTCAATTTTGCTAAGTTGGAGCTGAGGGAAGAGGTTTCTAGTCTACGGGCAGGCTCCAGTTTTCAGAGAGAATACACCTTAAAGCAGTAGATAAAAACTCCATGCCAGGGAGTGAGAACTTCTTGTGCTGATCTCTCCACCTCACAGACAGACTCTCACCTGGAAACCATTGCTGAAACCTCAGATATCCTTTTGTTTTTATTTTAATAAAGGCATACCAGTCCCTTTAAAGATTCAGAATGTGACTTTTTCAAAGTTTATCACCCTGTTAAGCTGTGGGAGAGTTCCTCTCATATACTTATTATTCAAAGCATATGCTCAGCCTCCTGAGCAGGCAACTCATGTAGGAGGAAATCACCTGTCCATCCAGGAGATCAAATGAAAAAGGACCTTGTATACCAATTTAAGTAGCTTCAGGGAGCCATGCAGTTTCATTAAATGTTAGCCACACATGCCTAGGTTGTGGTGCATACAAGGGCAATCGATCAATGTTTCGCTCTCACATCGATGTTTCTCTCCCTGTCTCTCTTCCCCCTTCCCTTCTCTTTAAAATCAATGAGTATGTCCTCAAATGAGGAATAAAAAAATGGTATTAGAAATACCATATCATATGCTTTTAAGCTGCACATCTATGCTAAGCACATTAAGACAATGGCTGCCAGGAAAATATTTTTAATTACGTACTCAATCTATTTGGTGTATTTCTAAAGGTGCAATACTTTTTATTTATCAGTGAAAGAAGAAGTTAGAAATTAACTTCAGAAAAATTCCCAGATGGCTACCAAATTTTTTTGAAAGTCACAGTCACATATATACTGCATCCTGAAAAAGAGGAGGGGCAAGACAGGTCCCACCCACTTCATGAGTTTCATCAAATACCAGACCTACTCAAGGGTAGAAAGAAAATGTCACTTTCAAAAAGGAGTATGTTATTAAATGAAGCATTTACCATACTCCTTCCTAATAGCAACAGGCAGGAGACATGTTTTCTAAACTAGATGCAAGAGGTGGAATGTGAAATCACTCCATCCTCCTCCCCTTAAGGGCTATCCAATGGTTAATGAAGTTTTAAAAATGACTAAATAAAAGCAACCCTCCATCCTCCCACCTCTCCTCCCCAAAAAGGGGGAAAAAACTAGGTGTTCCAGATTACTCTCCAAGGTGGAACCTGGAAGCAGTTTTAATAACCCAAAATAGTCTATTACAGAGTCATCACAGGCATGCCTTGCTTTTAAACAAAGAAAATCTTTTTGAAACAACAGAACAAACACTAGTACTGATCATTTTTTCTGCCAATACATCATTACTCAAAATTTACTAGTACTGAGAAGGGCAAAAGGGCCGTGCCTATACACTTTGTCTCACGAGAACATGTGCATGGGTGTAGGGCATTTGTCATTATTGCAAAAATGAACTTTCATTTTTAATCTTTAATTTGATTTAACATTGCTTTTAGTATAATGTCAACACCAGCTGTGCAGGAAGGGTACTGGAGACATGTGCATAGCAGTATACACCTTCTTCGGTTCTCAAGGCTCCAGAGCAGCTGATATTGCTTCATCAAATATTGTACATTCTTTAGGTCTTTCTATTTGAGTGCAGAACACTCCACATATGTAACAGCATTTGGGTCATGGACCAGCTTTTTGGAAGTCTCTGGAGTCATCGTTCTTGCCTTCTGTTGTTCTTGGCAAATGGTAAATTTCTCAATAGTAGAAGGGTCACCTCTGAGATCAATTTCAGTCCCAAGAGCAAGAAAGGAGTCTTTGGACTGTGGTTATATTTTGATGATGCTATTACAGTTGTCATGATTTTCCCCCCTTGCCTCCCTCCACCCAGCATCCCCACAATCCCTCAGGCAATCTCCACACCATTGTTCATGTCCATGGGTCATACATATAAGTTCTTTGGCTTCTTCATTTCCTACACTGTACTTTACATCCCATGGCTATTCTGTACCTACCTATTTGTACTTCTTAATCCCCTCACCTCTTCACCCACTCCCCCATAACCCCCTTCCAATCAGCAACCATCAAAACTCTCTCCGTATCCATGCTTCTATCTCTGTTCTTGTTTGTTTAGTTTGTTTTTCAGATTTAATTGTTGATAGATATGTATTTTTTGTCACTTTATTGCTCACAGTTTTGATATTCTTCTTTCTCTTAAATAAATCCCTTTAACATCTCATATAATTATGGTTTGGTGATGATGAACTTCTTTAGTTTTTTCTTGTCTGGGAAGCTCTATCTGCCCTTCGATTGCAAGTGATAGCTTTGCGGGGTAGAGCAATCTTGGCTGTATGCCCCTGCTTTTCATGACTTTGAATATTTCTTGCCAATCCCTTCTAACCTGCAAAGTTTCTTTTAAGAAATTGGTTGACAGTCTTATGGGGATACCCCTGTAGGTAAATAATTTCTTTTCTCTTGCTGCTTTTAAGATACTCTCTTTATCTTTAACCTTTGGCATTTAAGTGATGATGTGTCTTCGAATGGGCCTCTTTGGATCCATCCTGTTTAGGATTCTGTGCTTCCTGGACTTGTATTTCTATTTCCTTCATCAAATTAGGAAAGTTTTCTTTCATTATCTTTTCAAATAGATTTCCAATTTCTTGCTCTTTTTTTTCTCCTTCTGGCTACCCTACAGTGTGAATGTTGGAACATGTGAAGTTGTTCCAGAGGCTGCTTACAGTATCCTCGTGTTTTTGGATTCTTTTTACTTCTTGTTGTTCTGACTGGTTGCATTTTTACTTCCTTATGTTCCAAACCATTGATTTGATTCTTGGCTTCATCCACTCTAATGTTGTTTCTCTATGAATTGTTCTTTATTACAATTAATATATCCATCATTTCTGACTGTATCTTTTTTATGCTGTTGAGGTCCTCACTAAGTTCCTTGTGCATCCTTATAACCAGTGTTTTGAACTCTGCATCTGATAGATTGCTTGTCTCCATTTTGTTTAGTTCTTTTCCTGGAGTTTTGATCTGTCCTTTCATTTGGGACATGTTTCTTTGTCTTCTGATTTTGGCAGCCTCCCTGTGTTTGTTTCTATGTTCTAAGTAGAGCTACTATGACTCTCTGTCTTGGTTGCATGGTGCAGTAGGTGCCCTGTAGGGTCTAGTGGCACAGCCTCCCCTATCATCCATTCTGGGTACTCAAGGTGCACCCTTTGTGTGAGCTGAGTACACCTTCCTCTTGTAGTTGAGCCTTGATTGCTGTTGGCAAGTCAATGGGAGAGACTTTCCCAGGCCAGTCAGTCAGGTGCAAGAACTGGTTGTAACCACTGACCACCAACCTCCACCCTCTGTGGAGGATCAGCTGTGTGGGGGCAGGGTGGTGGTGCTCCAGTGTGGTCTGTAACCATCCACTGGGTGTGCAGGGTCTGCATTTCCCAGATAATGCAGGCCAAAGTCAGCTCCTACCTGTGTTTTGTTTGGAGCCACCCTGCCTGAGCTATAAAGCAATCTGAGATGGCGGCTACTTGTGCTGGGCTTGGAGATTTCCAGGTAAAGCTAAGCTGTGAATGTACGTTGCCTGCTGCTACTGCTGGGCCTGGGGCCACTTAGCAAGGAGTATGGAGGTGGGGGCACACTAAGATCAGCAGTTGCTTATTTGAGAGGATTTAGGGAGTTGTGAAGCATAAGCCAAGACCAGCCATGCATATGGAAAGGTCATGGTTAACAGTTTGGTGGACCCGTAAATTGGGTGGGACATAGTCTCAGGGGATCTCCAGGATGGGGCAAACAATGTTAGCCAGGTTGATATAGTTTCAGCTATGGCACTTACCTGCGAGCTCTGTGGCTTTGTTGGGGGAGGGTTCAGAAAAGGGACGATGGCCTTTCTGTCTGGGAGAAAGCTCTCCCCCAGCTCTTGCCTTGGTGTCAGACCCTTCACTTCCTCCCTGTATGCCACTGGTGCTTTTCAAGCTGCTATCCTGGTATTTGAGCCTGGAGGGAGTGAGTCAGAATAGGTGAGTCCATGTGCGGGTTCTTTAAGATGAACTTCTTGGTGCTCCAGAAGTTTCTTCCATCAACTGAGTCCCTATTAAACTTTGCAATCAGAGGTTATGGGGACTTATCTTCCAGATACTGGAACATTGGGCTTGGGGATGGGGAGCTGGTGTTGGGCTGGGACTCCTTGCTCTCAAGATCTCCCTCCAAAATTTCAACTACCATACATGGGTATGGGACCAGCACATTCTTTGTTTCTGCCCTTCTTACCAGCCTGGATGGATGTGGTTTCTTTAATTCTGCAGTTGTCAGACTTCCATTCAACTCAATTTCTGATAATTCTGAGCAATGGTTGTTCTATAATTTAGTTGTAATTTTTATGTGGTTGTGAGAGGACATAAGCTGTGTTTACCTATGCCACCATGTTGACTGGAAGTCCTCTCTCACATTTTCAGAGGATGGAGAGACAACTGAAAACAGACTAGAAACATATCAGTTTATGGATAATTCAGTGGTCATAATCCTTCAAAATCCTCTTGCCCTGCAGTATCAAAAATTCCAAGAGTATGTAACTTTCCACTAATCATAACTGTGACTACATAGTTGTCAAAACAGTTGGTACATATTCAGATGGAAATTTGTTGTGCAGGATATCAGGAGATACATTTTACGAATGTCACCATGTCCCAGAACACTGCACTTAATTGTCTGCATTGCTGATACAGTTTTCTATCCACTTTAAATATTTCAGATCCAATGATAACTTTGGCTTCTACATAGGGATCTTTTTACCTGCTCCCTTTGCCTAATTGAGACACATCCTTTCTCAGTATATAACTTTAGAAGAGAGGTAAAAGCTAAAACTCTGAGTTTCCTGGGGAAAAGATGAAAAAAATCTATACTGCATCCTTATCATTCTCCATTTTTTAATATGTCATTTGAATTTGTAAGAGGATTTGGTTAGCCATTCACTTTTTCCCACACGGTCTCTTCTCTCCCTTTGCCAGGGTTCGTGTGAGCCAGGATGGGCAGTTTCTGCACTACATCTTTCCTTACCAGTTCATGGACTCTCCCGAGTGGGAATCACTGCAGCCCTCTGAGGAGGGGGTGTTCCAGGTAATAGGGAGCCCCATAGCAGTACCATCCTGTTCCTCCCACTGTAACCCAGCAATGGCCCCTTTCCCCATCTTTCCCCTCTGACATCTGTCCTTGGAACCACTGCCAAGATGATGCTAGGGGTGTAAATGCTCTCCTTCTGTTGAAAGAGTGCTGGGCTCTGGGAAGAGTGAGGTGCGGTAGGATCTAATAGGTAGGCCATGTCACTCCTATTCCTAAAACTCTTCCAGAAGACTCCAGTGATCACAATATAAAAACCCACACTTCTGCCTGGACCAGTGTGGCTCAGTTGGTTGGGTGTAATCCCACCAAGTGAAAGGTTGTGGTTTGATTCCCTGTCAGGGCACATGCTTGGATTGTGGGTTCAGTTCTAGTTAGGGTGCATGAGAGAGGCAACTGATCGATGTTTCTCTCTTTCTTTCTCCCTTCCTTCCTCTCTTTCTAAAAATAAATAAATAAAAATTTTAAAACACACAAACATTTCTTAGAGAGTAATTTAAGACCTTTAGTGGTACCTAGCCCTATCTCCAGCCCCTCCCCTCACACTTTTTGTTCATTCCAGCCATACTGAACTAGTAATACTGCTCTAAACACAGTACATTGTTTTACCATGGCTGTGTCTTGGCCCCTACTGTCTCTTCCACCTGAAATGCATTTCCCCACAATAGACAAGGATACGGCATTTCACTTCCTCTGGAGCCTGGCCAGATTGGCTTCATTATCCTCCATCCCCACAGCCTATTTTTCTTGCCTGTATGCCTTTCTGTTCCTTTTACTTATGCTGACTGGTACACTTAATTGCTCTTTATTCTAATGGTCTGGTTTCCTTTCTGCCTTCTGCACAGTGAACTCTTCGAGGTGGAAATCTGTGCTTATCCTTCTATCTTCAGGTTCTAAAGGGCAGTACCTTGAACACACAGATGTTCAATAAAGGTTGACTTGGAAGTCAGCAGTTAGTGTCTCAGAGGACTTCTTGGGGTATCGACATAACCACTCCAAGGTGGAGACCTGGCTGCTTGTCCCCTCCTCTCTTCCCTGCCAATCCTCAGGCTTCAGTTACCTTCTTTGTAGTTCTCACTTAACAAATGGCTAATAGCATCTGTCAGGCACTGCATATTATATTGCCTTATTGATTCTCAGAGTAGTCCTCTGGGTTGGATGTTATTACCCCCACTTTACAGATGAAAAAACTGAGGCTCAAAACATCACATAATTTGCCCAAGGTCATCTAGAAAACTGACAAAACCAAGCTGCCTGGCTCTACTATTTCTGATCTTTTTCAAAATGGGAGGGTCGTCAGGAGAGTAGGGTTTATACACACACACACACACCCGCGCGCGCGCACACACACACACACACACACTCTTACTGGGACTCCCCTGACCAGAAAGTCTGCTAGTACTAGGTCCCATGTGTCTCCTACCACTTCTATCAGGGAGTCTCTCAGGCTAACATATGAGCCAACCCCAGAATAGATACATGCCAGGCAGGACCATCTGGCAGGGCCTGCTTCCATCCCACCCTGACTTGGCTCTGTGAGGAAAGAGCCTGAGAGGCAACCCTGATCCAACTGCAAGGACCACCAGCCTTAGACAACCCCCCCCCAATCAGGTTCCTCCCCGTACCACACACACACACACACACACACACACACACCCTCCAACCTACCCAGCAGTCTCTTTTGAAAACCACGAGGGCCATAAGAACCTCTGGAGGGCTGAGTCAGGTCCTAAGCCAGCAGGCCCAGGCTCTATTTGTGACAGTGACAATGAGGAACAGGTGGTGGGTGAGCTGAATGTCCTCCCCTAAGTTATGCTTGAAAGGAAGGGCTATAACCCCAGATAACTCCTCAGACTGGAATGTAGTTAGCGTCATATTCCTCCAATTAATATTTTTAGCATGCACCTCATTTAGGAGCAATGAGATCCACAGGTTTACTGTATAAAATCCCATTTCCTCTTTGCAAATGTCAAGTGTTATCCTGAGTTATAGTTCATCCTGTCCTTGTCTTTTGCAATCACAGTCTTTGTTGACTAAGAAGACGAGCCACAGTGACTGCCTGAATCATAATTCTTACTATGCTTACCACAAATGAATCAACATTTTTTCACACTTCTCAGTTTTACTGGACCCAAGCCCTCTTTATATATGTTATCTCATTTAATTCGTTCAACCAAACTCTGAGGTGAGAATTAGAGAAAAATCTTGTCAAACTTATAGATATAAGTTGATAAACAGGTTTCCTAAAGACATTTGGGGAAGGATTTTATATAGGACATGAGAAAGTGACATTAGGTTGTTTAACAACATGCAAGATGGGTAGTCTTCACCTGATTCATCTGCTCACTTCAGTACTATGTATACTTCTCATATATCAGGCATTGTTAAAGGTGCTTAGAATACATCGGGGAACAGAACACATGACAGTCCCTTGCTTTCATGCAATTTATATTTTAGTAGGAGAAAAAAACAAACCATAGACATAAGGAATAAGAAAATTATATAATTTGTTAAAATCATAACTTCTATTTTTAAAAAATAGAGTAGTATAAAGGAGACGGTTGCATTTTTAAATAGGGTCATGAAAATCTTTGTTGAGCAAGTGACATCCAAGCAAAGACTTGAAGAAGGTGACAGTGCGAGCTCTGTGAATATCTGGAGGAAGAGCATATCAGAGAGAGGGAAGAGCCAGTGCAAAGGCCCCTTGGTGGGAAGGGCTAGCATGTTTGAGGTGCACAAAGGAGGCCAGTGCTACTGGGACAGAGAGAAGGAGGGGAAAATATAGCAGGAGAGGAAGTCAGAGAGGTGATGAGAAGCCAGAGCATATATTTTCTTTTTTTTTTTA